>QJSC01023111.1:2099848-2174721 GCA_003697955.1 Calidris pygmaea | reverse complement strand
TGTGTTAACTTTCCTACCTAAAGTGAATTTTAGCTGTGCTATCACCATGGACCTTCTGACTTTGGTGGTACCAAGGAACCCTTAACTATTAGGATTCTGTCATTCTCCTATTCCACTCTAAAACTCATGTGCGTTTGTAAGATTCTGGTATTCTTGTTGGTTAAAAATCCTATTTAATTGAAAATAAATCAATATTTCCCCAGTTCTAATATGATGCCTCTGGTGGTTATTATGGGGTGAAAAACAAAGGAATGAAAGAGAATGAATTGAGATGAAATTGGCCAAAGGGCAGGAAATAGGTGAACTGGAAGAGTCCAGAAAATTCAATGTATTCTGCTATGGAAAAGAAGTTACTAGCGGGGACTAGGCAGGGACAGGGTGGTTAGAGGGTGTAATTTTGTGGTGAGAATTGTCATTTGCAGATGTAGCTTGGAGCAAAGCCACACAAGGACGGTGGCTGTTCCCAAGTACGGAGAACTTTTTGGCGAATTTTTGCTCTTGGCCCCAAACAGCAGCTACAATTTACCTCGTCTTTCAAGCAATGTTTTCAGCTGTAACCACAGCAGGGAGACAGTGACATCTGGAAGTGAATCCTGAGAGAGAGGATCATCAGGCTGAGAGGGTTCTGGTGCTCTGTTCCCTCCAGCGAGGTCCCCGGGCTGAGAGCAGCATTTGTACCTTGTGTGTGGTTGAGGGGAATGTTCACATCATCTGTGAGAGGCATCTGACCAGTTTCCCTTGGTTCTCCATGCAATCAATAGTGAGGAGTAGGCAGCCTGGAGAGGCACGGGAGCAGGCGTCTCGCTCAGACCCTGTGACCAGCCCTGCGGAGGAAAGCACATCTCTATTGATTGTGCAGGGAGCCTTGCAGGATTAAGCATCTAAATTGGGAACTAAGGTTAGATACTCTGAGGACAGGGATGAATACTGCCTGTTTTTTCCAAGCCTGTTATAACCTCCCGTATATTTCGTAATTCTGATCATTGCTCACATCTTAAGACTCTCATAATTGGAAGGCACATATGAAAAATCTAATGCTAAAGCCAGGGAAATAGGAATCACTTGAAAACCTCTGAGGGAGTGAGGACAATGAAGGATGGAAAATGAGTGTGGGGAGGATAAGAGAAAAAGAGCAAATAAGGAGGAACGGGGATGGGTCTAGTGACAAAAGGGCTTTGATCGTTCACCTGGTTCTCAAGCTGAAGTAAGTCGCATCCTTTGCATGGAGCAGTGCTGCCACACAGTGACAGAGAAAATCCTCTGAGCAGTAATGGCAAAAAATTGCAGCCGTAATGACACTGGGAGCTTTACGTCTGTTGTCAAAGTCAAACAGGACACTGGGTTCTTTGCCAAAAGAATGCAAAATGTAATTACGGGAGGCAGCGTTATTGCCAGGTAACGACCTAATCTGAGCCTGACTGGAGCGGGAGGCGTTGAGCTTGGTTCACAGGTTATTACAAAATATCAGTGGCAGTCACAGAGTTAAAACTTGATTTAACTCCTTCCTTTTAGTAGAACAATCAATAATTTTTTAAAAATCACTTTGTCTTCGAGTACAGACTAAGCTTTTCTGATACTCATACACATTAATCCTATAAATCATTTTGAGTTGCTAAATTTTGAGTTAATAAAAAGAAGACCCCATTCTAAAGAGAGGACTGATATATGACATGTCCGTCTGTGACCAACATAAATCAGAATAATATATTTTCAACTTAAAAAACAAAACCAAACCAAAACCAGAACTAGTCTAGGTCCCAAAGAAGGTTAGGTAGCAAAGTCATATGAATTCCATGAGTGGGCAAAGAGCCCTTAGCTTCATGTCATTAGAAAATCCCAGCCTGAGTGAGTATTGTCCTGAAGTTTTTCTGCAATTTCTATCTTAACATCAGTACAGGATACAGTGAAAACTGGTATATGGACAGCACCCATCATGTAGTGCTGGGACTCAGCTCCGAGTCCTTTGGCTAAAACCAAACAAATAAACAAAATCTGTTTTCATCTTTTATTTAGGCAGTCCCAGAGGATTCCACATCAGAGAAACCGCCCTAATCTATCTCTTTGCTCGCAGAATTCACAAAGCAGGAAAATAAATGTTTTTCCTTGGCCTGGGTGCAAGAACAGGACCCTGCTCTCCCTGTTATCCTGGAACTGTAACGCACCTGACCAGAATTAAGCAGTCCTCGAGTTTTAAAGGTGCTGAACCCCTCTGGCTCCCAGTGGGATTTGAATGCCTTCAGCAGTGCTGAAAAATCAGGTCACAAGATCCTCTGGGAATGCCAGTGCTTCAGAAGAAATAATTTGCATGAAACTCAGCCAGGGATGTGCCTGCCTCACCTTTCATACAATAGTCCCAATTTTTCATCACAGCAATTAATAGGTAGAAGAGCCTTTACATATATATTTACTCATTTACATATGTGTTTTACATTTCAGCCTCATCCCAACAAGGTCTGCCTTTGCCGTGGCATGATACTGACCATTGGGGTGAAGCAGATACTCCTACAAGATGTCCCGTCTGGGCTCACTGAAAGCCAAGGAAATAAAGACCTAAATAAATACTTGTGCTTCGGAAAGAAGGGGATCCTGTATACTATCTTTGTTGTCCATGTATGCTATCTAGCAATGGAGACCCCAGAGTGCTTTATAGCAGCTCAGCACACTGGAATTTCAAAACATCTTTTACCTAGTACAGCAGGATACCCTGAAAGTAATGATCTAATGATGAAGCTGCACTATGTCCCTTATCATCTCCCTTTTTTATTTTATATGAAGGATCAATACAGCTAAAGGTTAGAAAAGCCCCGTCTGGTACTTGCAATCCTGGCTCCTAGTTGTCTCCAGTTGGAAGTGTGAGCTCAGCTGTAACCACAATGCTGCTAGCAAGTGCTATAAAAAGAAAAGCTGTCTGAAATTGGAAAAGTTTTTTCCAACACTTTCTCAGAGAAGGCAGCAGCAGCAGGTCTGTTTAATGCATCGGGGATACTGCAGCCAAAAAAAAGTCTGTAATGTGGGTGGGTGTGAAAGGAAACATGAGGTTGTCAATCAAAGTGAAAAAGGAACAGAATTTCCAGGGAGCTGGAAACACTATATTAAAAAGAAGCTTTTCGGAGAAGACCAAAAAAAAAAAAATTCTTTCCTTGGAGATGGACAGAAGAAGGACAACGAGACAGAGAAAGAGAAGGAACTGGAAGAGAAAAAAAAAAAAAGATTGTAATTTGCAAGCCCAGTTTGAAAGAGGTCACTGGTCAGAGTTACAGGGGACTGGGAACTCCTCCCAAAGCTGGCACACACATTGTGTTCTCTGTGTGTTGGCCTTTGCCACACCAAGCATGGACTTTGAAAACTGCTGTGTTCTGTTTAAGATGATCTGTTTTCTTCTAAATGGGCAAAATTTTTTTTGCTACAGATTCCTGCCACATATTAAAATTAAATTTTGGAAGAACCTTTTCAGTGAAGGACCATGAGGTCCTAACAACCATGAGAAAATGAAACTGGGCAAGTGGGGAAGGCCCAGTGCAGACCTGGCTCTCAGGCCTATCAGTCTCCTTCAACACTTTAAAATGTACAAAAACCCACTTCTGCGATTACAGTAGAGCCACAAAGCCCAGTGATCTTACAGGGCATTCTTTTAGGCAATACAAAAACAGTAAGCAGAAAGGGCATCTCCACACTAAGCCATTACTACCTGTAAATATCTTATTAAACACAAAATTCAAGTGGCTCTTTTATGAGGCTGATGCTCAGAACTGAAAAGCCACAATTGCCACTACAGTCAGAAGAAGCTGCCAGGGTTCAACAGACACTGATGAAAACTAAAGACATTTGGGAACCTACAAGGACTTTGTGAGAACTCGTAAGAACGGGGAGATCAGGAAGCAGAAACACAGATTTACATTTACAAAGAACGTACACTGGACATATATCTATTTTATTTTAGGGTACTTATTGCTGTGCCAGAAAATGGAGCGCAAACAACAAAGATATGCAAGTGCATAAAACTCTCCAATTACTAATACTTTCCCCTCATGTTTAGGAAAGGATACATGATGAGTAAGTGTGATAAGGAGGAGCAGGCAATCATGATTGGGGCCGCCTGTATCTCCTGGAACAATGCTGCTTGGTCTTTGGGCCTGTTGGCGTCTCGTGGCAGATGAGATGTTCACTAACTGCCTCATCTGCATGCACAGCTGCTTCTTCCCCAGGAGACTGCCTGAGCCAGGTGTGAAGAAAGAGAGGTCATCGCTCCTGCGAGTAAACAGAGAACAGAAGAACGAAAGAACTGTGGGAGATTATATTGCAAAGTGACATTTTCCAGAAGAACTATTTTGAGTAATCGGGGTCTGCAGAGAGTTGTGCATCTCTCAAACTAGAAGGATTTACTATGCTTCGTACCAGTAGCGGACAAAGGAGAGCTTTGGGGTTCAACAGAAAGACAGATGGAGAGGGACATACTGCCCCAGATCCATCCCTGTGATAACCTAGGAAAAGACACTTTATAACCCCTTTCAGAAAACTCCTGAGCTCCCTTTTTAAAATACCCCAGATTTTATGCATGTGGCTTCTATGGCAGGGCTGTTCCACAGTCTCACTCCTCTGGTGGCAGTAGTTGCTCCTTCATTTCTGACTCAAAGATGCTAATGTTCACCATATACCCATTTGCTAAAGTGTCAGCATAGTTCTCCATCTCACATAGCTTTTTGCCTTCTCAGATTGCAAAGCGCCTGTCCTCTAGAGACAGCAGGAACAAGTCCTTTTGTACTTGTTTTGCTAGACTCAAGGAAAAATACTCATCTCATCCCCCATAACAGTCTCCATTCTATGCTGCATCTGTTCTCTCTGTCCCTCATTTAGTATGTCTTCTTGAACCTGGATGACCAGAAGCAATAATCAAGATGAGCTGTGAATGTACCTGTGTCCCTAAAATACTTTTAGTTTTAAAATCACATTTGAATTTTAGAATCGCCTCTTAAAATCATATTTGTCTTTTCGGTTTCTTGGATGCATCATACAGATTAGAGACTGACTCTGTGGAACCGATCAAGATATGCAAGGTCTTCACTGAACTTCACTGAATTTCACTTTTCTTTTCTGAAAAGAAAATTGTTTTGAAAAGACTGAATTGTCTTCTCCACAACCATTTCCAAATTATGAACTCCCACTGAATAAATGATGATCTTATTAGTTCCCAAGTATATGATCCCAAGCCCTGTAATACTGAATTTCATCCCATGCCAGTTACTCTCAGAGGTGGGGTTGGAATTAGATGATCTTCAAGGTCCCTTCCAACTCTAACCATTCTACGATTCTATGATAACAGGAGGTCATCAGCCTGGGGAGCCATTCTGTTGATGATACAGCCCAATTTAGTGTCACTAGCACAGTCCTAGTCTCCATCCCATGGTCCTAGATGCAAATGCTCAGTGGATCTAAAGAATTTACAGCCAACATTTTTCGTACCACTCCAGTGTCCCTAAGATACTCATTAATGAATGCCACCTTCCCACCCAGGGCTTCCACAGGAGGAGGCCTCAGGAGGTCTCCTTGGTTCCACAGCCAACATGTTGGGAATGGTTTGGGTTGGAAGGGACCTTAAAGATCATCTCGTTCCAACCGCCCTGCCCTGGGCAGGGACACCTCCCACCAGACCAGGTTGCTCCAAGCCCCATCCAGCCTGGCCTTGAACCCCTCCAAGGATGGGGCACCCACAGCTTCTCTGGGCAACCTGTGCCAGTGTCTCACCGCCCTCACAGGAAAGAATTTCTTCCTAATATCCTCATCTAGGGAAATCAGGTGGGCGAGGGGCGGTCCGTCAGGCTTGGTGCTGTCCCCTGGCAGCACTCGCCACCGCGGGGGCCGAGGCGGGCCGTGCTGAGGGGAGCACCGCCCCGAGCCCGCTACAGGCCCCGGCCCCGGCCCCGGGAGGCCGCCGGCCTAGAGGTCGGTAGCGAGCCCTCCTCCGCGCCTTGCCGGGCAGCCATGGCCGCCGCCGCCGGGCTGTGGCGGCTGAGGAAGCCCCTGGTCGCTGCCTTCAGCAGCGCTACAGCGGCGGGGGCCGGGCGGCCTTCCCCGCCGGAGGAGCTGACGGTCCGGCGGCAGGCGGAGGGCGTCCGGTGAGGCGGCGGCCGGGGCCGGCGGTGGGGGGCGGGGGGGGGGGTGTGAGGAGGAGCAGCGCTGCGGGACCGTCCCTGGGGCTGTGAATGCGTTTGTTACTACTTTATACAGACTCTCTTTGTCTTTTACGGCTTCTACAGAAACATTGTCCTGAACAACCCCAGGAAGAGAAACGCCCTGTCCCTGGCCATGCTGCAGTCCCTCAGGGAGGACCTGCTGCACGACGTCAAGAGCAAAGAGCTCCGAGTTATCATCATTTCAGGTACTTCGTCATTTAAGGCCGACGGAAGGGAAGGCAGAGGGAGCGAGGGAAGGAGCAGAAAGGGGATAATACGGAGTTTAACCCGAAATCCCTCACAGAGTTACAGAAAATGGGACAGGACTGCCTGTTGTGGCACAGGGGACCCTCCCAGTGCCTTCACCCGCCACCCCTGGCTCTCTTTTATGTGCTGCCCTTTTATACTCATCCCAGTTTCCACTCTCATGTACTTAAATCCTCATCCTTGAACGCAGCATTAACAACTGACTTGGGTTTTGTTATATTTTTCTTGTTAGTTACCATGTGTTAAGAAGAAACACTGTAGAAACACACGGTTCGAAATGTCGGTGTTGCAGGCGGGTTACGCAGAGTTTACAGAGTCAATGAGCTTTGTCCTTCTGTAAAAACAATCAGTAGGTAAAGTAATAGGTTTAAAAACTTTATGTAAAGAATAAAGAGGGCAAAAGCCAGGCTTTAATGGTTACCGAACTAAAGGAATAACATTCCCAGGTGCAGGTTTCCGTGCAGGAACAGGCCGAGCTGGTGTTGCCTTGGGGGGCAGGTTTAGATGGCAGTGAACAGGGCTCACAGGGTTTCTTCAAATCGTGCGCTCTGTTCCCTTACTCTGAGCCAGGGTCAGCCTCAGTATCTTTGCCACTGCTTTGTCAAAAGTGTTTTTAAAACTCTGTGATGAAGGAGAGACCATCGTAGTGATTCTGCAGTCACCCGTGACCTGCAGACGTAAAGCATTCCCTCTCGGAGTCTGTGACAGTTTTCTTCCATTTAGGTATTAACCCGTAGAGTTCTTAAAGATAATAAAACTTGAGCTGTTCTTAAGCCATCTTTTCTTTCCTCTGCTATTTTAAGATAATCTTCCTCTGCCCCCCTTCCAAACATCTTGGAGAAATAGGTTTATTAATTTAGGATGCTGCTGTTCCCTGTATGTAAACACTGTGTGTTAGTTCACACACACATAGAAGTGGAAGTAAGCAAACTTCACAGGGGTGAGTTTAAATATATATATTCCAATGTTTCAAACAGCAGTTTTGTGAAGCACTGCAGGTTCTTCTTTGGGAGTGCAGTAGTCTGGGAGTTTGGGAGCACAATTTCATTTCGGTTTTTGTTTTAATTTAAAAAGAAATTGCATGTTCCTCTTGATTTCCAATTCCCTTGCTGAATTGGAATGCAAAGGAATAAATCTCAAGAAAATAAAAGACTTCCCAGGGAATGCTTTGAGTCTTTAACACAGGCTTTGCAGTGGATTCTTCTTCAATGAGGCACAAATACAGATGCGATTAATTTCCAGGTATTTATTTCTGGATAGAGTGTGCCAGAATAATCTGGTCCGTAAGAAACAAATGCATAGCTGAGGTTGTGTCTGCGTAGTTGTAGCTGGAAATGTCACGTCCGTACAAATATGTGAGAAGTTGTGAAGGATTTGGAAGCATCACATTGGTTTATTCTTATGGCAGATACCCTCATGAGAAAGGAAAGCTGTTGTAAAGGTAGTATACCCGTAAAGGGTGTTTTGACCTTAGCTGTGACTGGAGAGAAGAAAATCCAAAACTTAGGTCTGCAGAAACCTGCTCTTTTGCTGCCCAAACCCTGGACATGCTTTCTGGGATTCTGTAGATGACAGTTTTAGCAGTGGAGGAAAAGATGCCCCAACAACCCTTCTGGTTTTCCTCTAGCAGAACAACCTGTTTTCTTTTTGTTTTCTTTTTCTTTCTATTGTGGCCTTGAGCACCATGACACAAAAATCTTGATGTTTATTTAGCAAAAGTTAATCATTAATGCTGGATACAGAAAATAGGGACTAATTGTATTTATTCGTCTGAGAGCAGAGCACTCCTTCCTTGCTGCAGCTGACTAGTTTGTGTTGTACCCGGGAGCTGTTTAGAACAGTATGCTTGCAAGAAACTGGGCTCAGAGGTTGTTAACTGAGTTAACTTGGAATGGAAGTAAAACTAGCCCTTTAAAAATGTTTGTGGGTGTTCCTGTGGTTAAATGTTGCCTTGTGGCAAGGTAAAGTTGTTACAAAACCCAGAAAGCAATGTTTGGGAACTCTGCATTAAATTCCCTCCCCAAGCTCCTTTTTGACCATTGACATCTCATTGAGGTACCTTTAGCTGGGGCACTGATACGCTGCTGCCCCTGGTTTCTTCATTAACTCAAACTGGCTTTTCCTGAAATTCTTTGCAGCTGAAGGACCTGTATTTTGTTCCGGCCACGATTTAAAAGAACTGACAAGTGAAGAAGACGTGAAGCATCATTCCCAAGTATTTGAAATATGTGCAGAGGTAAGCAGTTCTTCTTAAGTGCCGCCTCTTTTGCCTGGTATTAAGAGCAACAAAGACACTGGTTTAAGGAGGGACAGCACTGCTCACCTGCCAGCTAAAGCACAGGCAGTTGCTCCAGATTCCTTACTTTTTGCTGCTCTGCCAATTTTTAATACCTGATTCTGGTGAAATTATATTTTCCCTGGATTTCTCCACATGCAAATGAAAGGGCTAGAATGCCAGTGTGCACGTCTCCTACAGTGGGTACAGTCATGGCCGTGTTCCTTGGTTTAGCCAACTCTTCCTTGCAGCTGAGTATTTGGGCAATATCTAAGGATAACCACCTTCAAATCACCTGTGGTCAGATGTTTTTTCCCAGCACGTAGCTAATAACTCAAGACCAGCTTAAACATCAAGTAGACAGTGTAAAAGTAAGGTCTGCCTCACTGGCTGCCCAGTCAGCAGATTATACAGGTTCCTGTAACAAAGACACAGACCTGGAGGTTGGGAAGTAAACGTGAATCCTGGAGCCTTTGGAGAGAATGGCAAAACCCCTCTTTGATTTTAACAGCACTAGAATTTGACCCCTAATCCTGCTCAGTGTGACCACAGAAAGTAATTTGAAACCTTTTGTTCTAGTTCCTCCAGTAATAAGGATATCTCTGCACATTGTCAATCCCATATTTAACAAATGCTGTAAAAGCCATGCGTGAAAGTTACTGCTGAAGGGCCTTCAGTGTAATATAAATCAATGATCCTGGCAGCTTTGCCTGGATTTCATCTTGGTGTGCTGATCACAGAGAAGTAAGCACAAATAGGACTGAATGACAGGCTTCATCAGAAAGGAGCCAAGGTCCAAGAGTTCAGCAGCTAACAGTTTAATATTAATTTTGCCGTTACAGGGGAGAACACCAGTATGTTGTCAGTGGAAAACTGAACCATGCAGCTTCTGGGTCACAGAATAGGAATGATCGGACAGAAAAAATGTGCAACTTATTCCATATAGTGTGAAATCAAGAGCTGGTAAATTTCTCACTTTAAGAACCAGAAGAATTTAAATTGTCCTGTATCTATATCTACCATTATGGCTATAATCAGGATTAATGAATAGTTATTAATTCTGCATGTTCTCGACCCTGGGTTGATCTCATCCAAACCAGCAAAAGGCTGGTTTACTTTCTTTTATTTAGACTTTTATTTAGTTATTTTTCCTTTATGGGGCAAATGAAGGCGGGGATGGCGTGTCTTCCCATCTTTCCACAGCCAGGAACCCTAGACCTGCAGTGCAGAGGCACCCAGGCTCCTTGCAGATCTGATAACGAGTGTTTCTGCCTTTCATTCTTGTGTTTTCCATTTCCACCAGCGTTAGCAGGACCAGCTCATGCTACTTCAACACAACTGAGCAGCTACAGGAGCAGCAGTGGTCTTGTGCATTTTAAACAAGTTTTGCAGAGAGCTTGCTTCTTTTACTAAATTCCAGTTAATAAAGATGAAAAACGCACCCACCAGGTGTGTGAAGCGATTGCAAGCTTTAGAACAGCTACTGCTTAAATTTCAGGGACTAACTGACTGCTTTCTTTTGTGTGCAGGTTATGACTTTAATCCAGAAACTTCCCGTACCAGTGATTGCCAAAGTCAATGGTTTGGCTACAGCAGCAGGCTGTCAGCTTGTGGCAAGCTGTGACATTGCAGTGGCAAGTGAGAAATCTCAATTTGCTACTCCTGGAGCAAACATCGGACTGTTTTGCTCCACACCAGCTGTGGCCTTGGGCAGATCTCTTCCAAGAAAGGTAGGCTTCTTTCCCAGATGCTCTTTGTCATTTTGCAAGAAGAAGGTTCCCATGATTGGAGTTTTAGTTCCATTGCCTAAACTTTATTTTCCTGCACTCAAAATACCTCATTGCAAAAGACATCTTCATAACTCTTTGTACTGGGAAAAAAAAATAAAGGGATGAACTCTGTTTAGGGAAAGCAGCTTCCTGCTGATGCGATTCCAACCAGCATGAACTCAAACCAGCAGCACACCAGCTCAGCAATCCCTCTCCAACAGACAGGTCTGTGCATTAGACAATGATGTTGTCCCCTGGTGAGGAAACCCCTGCAAGTTGAGGAATATCAGTCCCACCAAGGTATCAACTCTTGCCAGGCAGTGACATTTCACTGCCAGCATGATCTGCCTGAGTGTAGATCAAGATGCTTTAAATAGCATCTAAAACCCTCCTATACTTTCTTCCCGCTTTATTTCCTACTGATTGTGACTACACGTCCCTCACTACATAAACAATGGTAAATCTGTAAAGCTTCCGTAACTGAGAAAAGAAGTTTTAAGTTCTGATCTAGCTGGATTCACGTGGACAGACCCTCCAAGCCCAGCAGGGCTCTGCTGAGACACAGGGACTTAACTGCACAAGTCTGATTGTTGGATAAAAGCTTCAACTTTAAATTTTCCATCTGTAAAGCCATCCTGTTCCAATATAGTCTGTCTGTGGTGTTGGGGTTTTTTGAAGTGTGCTATAGTGTACAGTTCTAGCTGTTTCTGAATTAGTATCATCTGGGTTTTATGGTTACCTTTTCAAAATGTGTGGGATATACTTTTCTCTGTGCCACTTTTCGAAGTAGCGAGAACATTCCCTACAGATCTCAGGATTACTGATCTTACTTTTTATCAAATGAAAAATTGCCATTGTTTGTATCTACCAGAGCAAAGATACTAATGAGAATAATCAGCTGGTATGACTCAGGGTATCAGTCAATTGTATCAGGAGTCAAGGAAAAAAATTCTTACTGATATTTAACATTGAATAGTCACTGAGTATTTGGGGGACTTTAATCTGAAACCTCAAGTACAAGATACTGGAAGCAGCAAGAGACTGAAATAGATGTGGCTATAAGAAGGACATATTTTAAAAAAAACAACCTTAAACTAAGGCAGGTATTTTCAAAAACTACACATTGACGTAGTAAGTATTTATCTCTATATGCCCAGCTTAAAATACCAAATTCAGTCATTTGACATTGTGGACCATCCACATCTCTCGTAATTCCTACTGCAATCGCTAGAGATTGGGGGCTGTTGAGAAGAAACCCAGAGGTGTCAGCCCAGGACAGCCACAGTCAGGGGGAAGGTTTGAAAAAAGGCCAGCTTTAAACCCAGTCCTTCTCTTTGCTGAAACCTCTTAACTTCCTTGGCAGTTTAAGAGGCCAAAAGATTTAAATCTGACATTTTTCAAAAGAGTAGCTTGTACTTGAAGGAAGAAGCTGAATTTCCCCAAATAAACCAAAGCAATAAGGCAGTTAAAATTACTTAATACAATATTTTTTCTTGTTCAGGTGGCATTAGAGATGCTTTTCACGGGTGAACCTCTTTCTGCCCAAGAAGCATTAATGCATGGGCTCATCAGCAAGGTGGTACCAGAAGACAAGCTGGAAGAAGAGACCATGAAAATCTCTAAAAAGATATGCGAAAGCAGCAAATCCGTCCTGGCACTGGGTAAAGCCACCTTTTACAGACAGATGACACAGGACCTTGATACTGCTTATAAAATGACTACTCAGGTCATGACAGACAATTTGACTTTGAGAGATGGGCAGGAGGGTATTGAAGCCTTTATTCAGAAACGTAAGCCTGTCTGGTCACACTCTCAGGATAAAAAGAAATGAATCCTGTTTCTAAGCTAACCTTAGCTGTGCTTTATGATTCTCCACGTAGTTGCCTTTAGGAACTATACTTTTCTTCTTACCGAAAGCTAAATTTCTCTTCTTACATGTGCCAAAGCCACAATACATTTGTTCTAAGCGTATAATACATGTTATGAAAAATCAAACCAAATGGGGTTTTTTTTCAGCAATTAATTTAATCTATGGTTTTAGAAGGAACTCGGCTGTAAAAATCTGTTTAATATGTCCCGAGTTACTTGGGGAATCACAGGGACTGGGAAAGAGCTCAGATCACCCTGTTCAGTACCTGTGCCCCTAGTTCTGGATAAGAATTTCCATTTGTTGCTATTAATAGAGAATTAAATGGCTGGGATACACCCCAAAGATGATGATAGAACATATCATAATGGATTCCAATACTGTCCGTATGTTACAGGCAAAAATCACAGTAGTCCATTGCTCCTTATGAATAAATCTGCTTATGAACTGTGTGTATGATTAGTTTGTTGTCTCCCTTGGCAAATCCTGTTTTTCCACCATCAGTTCAAGCACTTGTCCCAGCTTTAGAGACTTTTGCTGTTGACCCCAGTGAGGCTGAGCATGGCTTGGGGGTGTTTCGTTTCAAAAGGGCACACTGCGAAAGCCACCACCAGTGGGCTTCAGCAGAGATTCTCACCTGGCAGTGTTTTGACCCAGCTGTAGTTTTCGGGTTGTACATCTTCAGTTTATCATAGAATCTTAGATGTGTTAGTCGGAAGGTCCATCCTTGTGCTCAAAGCTGGGCTTTTACCGACACTGGAACAGGTCACTCATGGGTGTAAGGGATTCAGCTGCTCCTCTGGGTGATCTGTCACAGAGCTGGTGAAAAAATCCCACCATTCTGAATGTCCAGCCTGAAAGCAGCAGTTTTTTGGCCATTGCCCCTTGTTACATCATCTGACATTGAGAAAAGTGCATCTCTGTTATCTTTCTAACTCTTCAAGCAGTCACAGGCTGCAGTTGGACCACAGTTAGACTCCGCTGTGCCAGACTGAACAAGTCCAGCTTCCTCCAGTCTCCTTGTAGATCATGTTCTGTAGGTAACCAGCTTGGTAGCCCTCCAGTGGACCAATTCCAGCTTCTTCGCATCCCTTTTGTACCGGTTGTGCCAAAACTGGACTGTATTCCAAATATGGCCTCACCGGTGCTGAGCGGAGGAGAACAAAATATTCCCTCCATCTGCTGGCTGCTCCCCGCCCGTCCGTATTGCTCAGTGTGCATCTTGTCTTCTTTGAGATGAGAGTGCACTGTTGGCTCGTGTTCAGCTGGGCATCCAGCTGAAGCCTGGTTTCAGCAAGACTCCTGCTCTGCCAGTCAGCTCCCAGCCTGCACTGGTGCTCGGGGTTATTCTTCTCCAGGTGCAGAACATTGCATTTCTCCTTAGACTATGGTTCTTCTGGATTGAAGCTGGGCCGTTTGGTCGTGTCAGCCATTTCCCCAATTTCTCATCATCTCCAGATTTGCTGGGGATTCATTATTGATGGTGATACTGAATGATACGAGCCTCAGTATAAATCCATGCACATCAACATGGGATGGCCGCTCAGCAACAACATTTTTTCTAAAGCTCCACATGGCCAAATCATGAAGGCTCATCCATTTCATCCTAAATAGGCATCTAAGAAAGACCAGGTGAATCACTGTGTGGATGGGCCTTTTTTTTCTTTGTTGACAGTAAAAGTAGCCGAATGTGCTTAGGTCAGACTTAGATCACAGAATCACAGAACAATATGGGGTTGGAAGGGACCTCTGGAGATCATCTAGTCCAACCCCCCTGCCAAAGCAGGTCCACCCAGAGCAGGTTGCACAGGAACGTGTCCAGGCGGGTTTTGAATGTCTCCAGAGATGGAGACTCTACCACCTCTCTGGGCAGCCTGTTCCAGCCCTCTGCCACTCTCAAAGTGAAGATGAATCCTACCTACAGCTACTAGAACTCCAAATGTGGAAGTATCATGAATCAAGAAGGACATTTTTAAGGTGTGTTTGCTCCTGTGTCCTTGGTTCTCTGTCTGTACGAGTGTTAGTTCATTCCTTAGCTCTTGTCAGGAGCGAATCAGATCCCCAGTAAAGTCCTGGGACAGTTCTCTCCAGGGATCTCCACTCCTAGGTGGTATGGATGAATCCACACCAGCTTTGGCTCACTCTGCCCTTCGCATGCCCTGATGCTGTTCCCATAGGTCTTGCCTGACACTCCTGAGCATCTTCAGCATCATGCTAAAAACCACCCTGCCGGCACACCTGCTTGTGCTTTTGGGCACTTTGAACAGAAAAACTGCCACAACAGAAGTCAACACCTTTGTCTTTGGGCCTTTGGGCTATGAAGGTGCTGTATGGAGCTAGAGGAAGCCCAACCCAAGTGCTATGCAATGCAGTTGCTGCTGCAGGCCTACCTCAGGATGACCTAAGCATGAGGGCCACCTTACGAAGGCCGTTGTTGGTAGCGTCAGCCTTGTTATTGGCCCCCTGTTTGGAGAAGTGGTCTCATGGTTCAGTCAATCTGCCTCCCGCGTAGCAGCAAGGGCTTGTACCCTGCCAGGTGCACTGCTGGGATCAAGGGGCTGAATGCCACTTTGCGTCCCGAGCAGCAGAATTAAATTCTGTTATTCCTTATACTGGAGCAAAACCCAGATATTTTGGAGCAAAAATCAGCCTCTCTTCTTTCTAACTGGCCTACCTATTTCAATTCAAACCAGTGACATAAATACTCATAGCATTTATACGCATACAGCCCCACAAAGCAATTCTCTTTTCTGTCTACAGTGCATACTCAGGAGGAAAAGAAAGCAATTTCCAGTCCTGCTGCTATTTTTCATGTGAGGAATGGAAACTTGGTCTTGAATTCACCATTAAAATAGTTTGTTTCTATAGGAATGTGAAAAATGTGGGTCACTGGGAATAGTTGTTTTAAAAATAAAAGCTTTTATTGTTACTGCTAGGAAAGATGGGTAAGTTTTATATAAATTCACATAGTTTATATAGGTTAGGAACTGTTACGAGCAGTTAAGAGATAGAAGGGTTAAATCTGGAGCCCAATAACCTTCATCATGTCCTTTTTAATGCAGTTAGATGCTGCACTTAGACTCTGTTCCCACATGCTGCTCTAAAAGCATTAGGAAAGAGTAAATTGTTTTTAAAAATATTTATATTTAATGGCTATCTTGCAACTACTCAGCAAATCTCTACTGGCTCTTTTGTTCCAGGCTTTTAGAAATAAGTACATTATCTGATATTTGCAGAATAGCACTCTTTCCAACTAAATGGAGTAATAAAATGGTTTCACTGGCCATCTTAAAACGAGTGATAGTTTAGATGAGCACATTCTTTCAGATATTTAGAAATTCTCCTTCTGCAATTGATTGCCATCTACACAAAATTGGGTTTGGCATTATTATTAACTCCCACTTGTAATTTTTAAAGCAAAAAAAATCTACATTTTTAAAGAATAATTACTTCATTTGAAATAGTTATGCTGCAATGGAATCAAATTCTGGTCGTCTTACTCCTGCACATGGATTCATTTAACTTGAATAGCCTTGTAAGACACTAATATTACAAAGACATAGAGGTATCCTTTGCATTATTCACTACGAGCAGGCTGACATGAATGGAAGCGCTGTGTGAAGTTAAGAACAGGCGTACTTTAGCAAGACAAAATGGTGATGGAAGTGGTAGTTAACGATCAAAAAGGGTGTTCTGGTTGTTTATACGATAGGCAGAGGGTAGGAGTGTTACCTTATCCTTGGCTTTCCCTGTAAAAGACCAGGCACCACAATGTCTCGAGCTCCTTCACAGTTCAAATCCATGGAAGCAGAGGGAGAAGAGCACTCTGGGCGGCTGAGCTTAGGTCCGTAAGAACACTGCTCTTCTAGGCTCGTGGTCATCTTCAGTCTGAGTCACAGGTATGACAAGCCCCTGTGTTGTACTTTCAGACCTTGAAGAGAAAAAATATTTATAAGTATGTTTTAAGTCAGTTTTCACAGTATTTGTTCGTACTATTTTATGCAATAAAGCAATTGGGTAATTAGTAATCATCAGTTGCAAAACCGGTGGCATCCACAGGAACATTTCCCTCTTGCTTGAGTTGCTACACAGAAAAACTTCAGAAGGTTTTAGCACATTCCTGCACTGGCCCCTGTGGATTGACAAAGCAACATCATTTTTCATTTCTAACTTGTCTGGGATTTTTATTTTTACCCACATCTGCCTTTGTTGTTTAATTTAACAGATTCACAGGCTATTCCTGGGAAACAGACCAGTTCCAGAACTGTTAATTAAGTTCTACAGCCAAGAAACAGCAAACCAAGTGATATATTGGGAGCCTTACTGCTGTGGCGATCTGCTGCCTGAGGAGACACTTTGTCCCAGAATAGCAAGGAGTCTATCCCTTGTCATCCCGTTCATTTTTATTAAAGAATCTGCTCTGCAGCTATGTCTGCCAGGTAATTAGCCTAGTTTCAAGTGATCCTAATAGCATGTGGCGTACATTCAGCCTTCTCTGTAAACTAAGTACCACTCCATCTGTGTACAGCCCCTAGGATGCAGCTTGTCACTTCAGATGACAGACAGGGACACGTTTTCTATTCATGTACACAGGAACGGCTGGAAACTGGTCAGGGAAAAGGCAAGCAAGGAATTACCAGTATGAATGTAATGAACTATCCAGCCACTGACCCCAGAGTCCAGGGAGGCCTTAGAAGAATGGCTTGGAGCTTTTACCTGGAAGTTTTAGAAAATCTGGAGGATATGATCATATCATCACTTGTGACGTAGCTTCAGGCTCCCTTCACGAATGAGGCAAACAAACAAGCCAAGAGGGCAGGGATAGCTGGAGTAACAGAACGAGGTTGTTCTTAATTCATGGACCAGGCAACGATCTACCTCACAGTACCAATTAGGAGATATATGCTGAAGATACAATTAAACAGAGGGCTCAGGTGAGGGACAAGGTGTTTATACCTTCCACAGCACCAGAAGCCAGAATGGCATTTTATATAAGCTTTTATATAAACTTCATGTGGTTTTCTTAAGGCCACCCAACCCAGAATTCAGTTGTAGAATTCAAACCAAATTCAGTGGTTTGAAGTAATCTCCTGTGGGTGTGGAGGAGAGAGAGCTTGAAAATATGTACTACACAGGCCCAAAGAGCTGGACGTAGTTAGTATTAAAAATACATGACTGACTCACTGGCAAAAGCCAGCATCATAGTTTTTACCATCTAGCTCATGATTTCTCAGCATTTGGATGGCGACACCGTGTCCTTCAGAGAACTGCCTTTGGGTAATTCCTGTATTGTCATTGCTGTGTTGTAGACGGGGAAATTGAGGCCAAATGTGCTCTGCCCGAGGTCTCACGGTGAGCCAGGGGCACAGTAACAGTGCCATTCAGAATGCCAACACCTGCTCCTTGGACTTCTTCAGCAGCAAAGTTTTCGGTAAAATCAGCAGAAATGCAGGATGATCGCATGCCCTGAAGAGACTGCAAAGGCTTCTGAACAGGAATTATGAGCTACTGCATCAAAGGCCCCGTGCTTGACATTTATTGGCTTTTTGATGAATGTTGGGGTAATTTTACTGTCAACAGTTTCTCATTAGGAGCCTGGCAATGTTCTTTCTGACCATTATCTTGCTCAATATCACATTGGGTTCCTACAAAGAGCAGAGATTTTATGTAAAACCCATCTGTCTCTGTAGCTGCAAAATTTTCTAATAATTCTACATTTAAATAATCTCATGGAAATGCTGGCTGCCTTCTCCAAGCAATAAGGAGAATAGACAAATGGTTAAATTTCCATGAAGACCTATAGCTATAGGACAAACCTCATACTGCAATGAGTAGGGTTCATTTGTCTTGATTTCACTGGCATTGCACCTCCATTATACTAATTCTGAATTTAGCCACTGAGTAATGCATCCCCATCCTGGTTTACACTCGCAAAGGAGGAAAAAACCATCAGAGCTATACCTTTCTCACTCTCCATTGTATGATGTACCATTTCCTGGTTGCTTGTTGTCAATATAGGGAATTATTTTTGTCAAACCCCTAGCTTTTATAAAAATAGTAAAACTGCACCCCTACTACCACTGTGTATTTGGAAAAGGGAAAATCATTAACCTTTGATGCGGCCAGCTGTAGTAATTTTCATGATATGACCTTTAAAAAGATAATAGTAATTTTAAATATTTGTGTCCTGGAGTTGTGATCATGGGAGCATCACACGGTTAGTGTATATTTTATGTTTGTTTGCTATAGAAAAAAAAACAAAACCAAAACCAGATTATAAAATAACAAATTGAATTTGTACTACTAAAATTCAAGCCAGATTCATGGATTTGATTCATGACCATTGTTCATAGCTACTTAACACAAAAAACTTTCATTTTCCCTCCTCAGGCAGGATAATGTTTGCCAAAACCAAAACACTGTGGAGTTACCTAAAAATATGAAACATTCTTATTTAGAATAGCTTAGATCAAAACACAACCAAACCTTTAAACTAATGTTAACAGCAGTGCCAGTTAACCTGTTGGATTGAATACAGATATAGATATTGATCTCATCCACCAATTCTGCTGAAGGAAGGACATCCCCTGGAAAGGCAGAACGGGTACGGATGGCAACGTCTTAGACTATCTGCAACTTGGCTCGTTAGAGCCATATGTCTCCGAGGTCTGATGTAATGGGTCATGTCTAAGAGAGCGGAAGCTCCAACCGTAGTCTCCTTTCTGAAGGAGTTTTTAAGGACAAATTAACTGCAATAAGAGAATGTTGAGATTCAGGCTGCCTCAGCTGCTGGTGACAGAGGAGGCGTTAAGTCTTCCAAAGTGGCACTCGGGTTTTATTCCAGACCTGTCCTCCTACAATTAAATCGGATGAAATCACTTTTGGAAAGATGAACGATGTGTTCCCTATCAACTCTGCCCTATCAACATCAAGGATAACGTGATACATACCTGCTCCGGTCTTCTCCACTTCATGGCCCAAAATCATTCCCAGTGTAGACACCGAATGATGCTTCTAGAAACAAATAATAAAGAATTAGTAAAACATATACAAAACATGGGGGAAAGAAGAAAGCAAATGAACGCATGAAGTCATTCTCCTAATGTGGTCTTCAGTCTAGATATAAATATTTTGTTTCTTGTACCTGTTTAATGATATATACCCTTCAGGCCATTAAAACTTTATCATCTGTTGTTTAAGGAAGTCAATCCTATAACAAAAATTTCTATTCTGAGTGTTAGGATATTGTATAAATGCAGACACGACAAATACTTCTGAGTTAGTCTCCCGTCTCTTTCAAAACCTCATTTTAGATTAGGTTAAAAATATTTTAAAATTAGTTTGCTTTTCCTTGCTTTTTTGTTTTTGAGTCCGTAGAGTGAAGTCAGAACTCTTATTCTGTTTTTTTCTCTCCCTCCTTGGGGGTTAATTTATTTCTTTTTTTTTTTTAATGAATGTTGAGATTCTATATAAGTACACAAATCTGGAGGGCTTTCCAAAATACAGCATTGGGACCAGCAAGAATATTCACACAAGGGCAATCTGACCCTTAGTCATTACCCTAGGTTATTATTAATTATCAATGTTATTACTTAATATTATTATTGTTTCTATTATTCTTGCTATAACCTACTTAACACAGTGACACCCCTACAGGTCAGGAATTTTAAATTTTGATGTCTCCTCCCCATCGTTAGGCTTGGAAACTGGTCTTAATCACTGAAATCAAAAGCTTCTGCTGCTTGAGTTGGGGAATAGCATTTGTCTGGCAGCAAGAGGAGACTTTTATCCTTTCACACAGCCTCTGAAAAACCACTTAGTGCTTACTATGTACTCAGCATGATAAAATGGAAGTTGTCAAAGGTAACAACTGTTTGCTGTCTGTGTATACTCCTGTAAGCTTTTGGTCTTTTTCCACGTGACCATTTATCCAGAGCAGAAAATCCAGGACTATTTCCATGGACAGCCTGAAACCTTTATGAGGCACTGAATAATTGAAATGCAACACCAATTAGTTCAGCACTCACAACTACCAAACTAGCAAAATCCAAACAGTAAATTTACCATGGCAAAAATCCTGGCAAAGAGCTCAGTAGCAGTTCATAGGCCTAAAAAAACCCGTTAAAACATCCTATTCATCACTATAATATTTAAATACATTCCTATAAGCCATTTGTCAGATAATTCTGAAACATCAACAAGAGGAAAAAACAATTTTAAAGCCCAGGACCAAAAAAAAAACCCAAATCCCTGGATTCACTACCTGGCTGTCTCACAAAAACTCCAGTGTGACCTTGGGCAAGCTGATAGAGGCAGAAAAGTAACGTGACTGTCTAGTCCAGCCTCCTATTTATCATAGGTCATTACTTCTTGGCCTGCTTGCCCCAGTACGTCATTTGACTGAATTGCAACTTTGGTTGAACTAAGGAATTATCTAACCTTGCAAAGAAAAAAAGAAAAAAAAAACAGAAGGAAGATGCCAGCTGTGTGATCCATTCTCCTTGCAATCAGAACTTGTGGCTTATTCCTACTTTGAATTCATCTCACTACAGCTTCCAGGCAGGGTAAACACTGCCTTTTTGTGGGCTCAGTTAGATCTTGCAGTATCTCAGCGGCCTATAGGTAAAATATATATATATATCCTTTATCTGTCTCGTCTCTGCAGACCACAAGCTCTCAAGGGGAAAATATGCTCTCTCATCTTGTACACTCAGTGCACAACAGCTGTCCTTGTACACCACAGCTTAGACTGGACTCTGATGTGGGACAATTGATACGTAGCATCTGAGTTACAACAGTGAGAAAGCACATTAAAAAAAATAAGCCATAAACCTCAAAAATCTCTGTCTGAGGGAGGTTCCTTCAGTTTACTACAGATCCTCAGAAATCCTTGTTTGCGCTACAACAGAAAATACTTCCTTTTTAAAGTGAAGGCACTATATAGCAAACTGTCAGCAGAGGGCAATAACAGCTCACATCTTGAAGCAATTCCTGGGTTTTGTGCCAGGCTGGTTCTGCCAGTGTTGTTTTCCTACTCGACTACCTGCGGGGAATGAGCCCCTGGTTTAATCAGGCAGCTCTGCACAGCAAGTGTGAGCAAGTACTCCTGGAAGTCACGCAAGTTGTGGGCCTAAACTCTCTTCTCCCACTTTTCCTGCAGCCCCTGCCTTTGCATCCTCACCCATTACGTTGCAGGATTGGTAACCTGGCTGGTCCGGCTTTCCTAGGGAGTTCTAATTCTAGATCCAAATGAATTTCTGTAGATTTATAAGGTTCTGAAAGGAACAATTGATTCAGAAAGACCTTCCAGGAGACTGGATCAGCAAGCCAGGCAGAAGAGGTGAGCGAAGTGTGACAATCGTACCTTCATGCCTCGGATTTTCAGGAATAGGTAGCAATCCAGAAGATGGGTCTCCCAGCCGGAGTTCAGCCAGTCAGGATCTCGGTGTCACCTCTTCCACTGTCCTTAACAGGTAAATTAAGTGACACCACCTTTTCTCCCCATGACTCAGTTTCCCAACCTGTAAGGGAAGTTATAAAGTTGTCTGTGAGACACATTACAGCAATTAATGATAAAAAACTCATCAACTGTGCTACTCACAGCTTGGTGGTGAACTAATGTGCTTGTCACACTGCTGGGCCCAGAGCCTCTGGGTAGAGAAGAAACTGCTGAAGGTGTTAGTCCAGATGGACTGTAAATGCCAAGGCACAGCAGGAACTGTTGAAAAATAAAAATATTCTCTCAACTCCTCTCCCAGCAGGAACAATATTGCAATTGTAATGCAGATATCCTGCCGAGTCATTGCATCCCTCAGGGCAGGTGAATACTTTGCAAGAGTCTGCAATGGTAATCATTAGACTATTGCAAATATTAAAGAATACAAATGCCAGGTGTCTCTTTATCTGAGCTTCAGCCTTACTCCTGGCTTCATGAACAGTAAGAAAGCGTGAACACCCATAATGATAGCATTAATATTTGGAATTTCAGGCAACACTGGTTATCAGTCTGAATTAACCAATTCTCCCCAAATTTCCATACTGTAGGAAAAGGATGGGGAGCGATTACATTGTTCAAAACCATCATGGTGAGGGAAGCCTCTAACTTCAAACATCAAAAGAGCCAGCTGAAGCTGCAGAGGAATTCAAATAAACAACATTCAGTGACCAGCTCTGGAATGCAGTGAACCCAGCTAGGTCAACAAGCTCACTGATAAGCATGCAAGGTGACAAGAGGGGTCCAGCCCAGACTAAACCTGCAGGAACCCGTGGTAATGGGGTAGAGGTTATGTCAGCTTTGTGCCCGGCAGCTTCTGGACAACTCTCACCAGCAGAATCAGTGGAAGATGTAATCTAACTGCTTCATCAGTTTTCACTACGGAGGCTCCACTCAGACCAGAGTCAGAATTCATGATTCAGTGCCTTTTCCACCAGACAGCCCTCAGGCCTGTTGTACAATTGTGCTCCCGCACAGCCGAGACAGAGGTGATCTGTGCCCTCTGCTTCGTTCTCCTCCCCGCCACTTCGGATCCTTCCCTGACTCAGTGCGGAGGCTTAAACTGGTTGACGCTGAAGGCATTTCAGACTATGGCCATCTGTAACCACAGCAATTGAGCCACAGCCAGTAATAACACTAAAAGCAAGCAATTGAAACTTTGAAACAAAAAGCAAATGTTACCTCAGAGTGATAAGCAGCTATAATAACAGACCTGGCAAGACAGTATTTTAAGCCAAAAATGTCCCAAAGAAATATTTTTGCAGCCTATTTTGAAATCTTTTCCCCAAAGCAGCTATAATGTTCATTTTAGGAAAAGCATCTGTTTTAAGCAAAGTTATTTTTTTCTTCTTAATTAAAAATCTGCTTCTTAAAGGTTTTCAACAGAAGTTTTACACGCATTTCCATACAGATGGGGAAAAAAACCAAAACACCACATTGTTTTATGTGGACGGAGAGTTCCTGCTAAGGCAGTGGTTGCATAGAGGATACAAAAATAGCTGGTACCACAAGTACATGCAGGATGCCATTATGAAATCAGGGGCTAATGAGTCTGCTTGGGACTGATTCATGACTGCCCCGTGGCCATTCCATGACAGCTCCTCCAGGAGGTGTCTCTAGCAGCCGTGAGTCAGATCACTGCCTGGATGACAATCCTTCTGCAGGAAACTCCCCGCAGAAGAGCTGGCAGGTACGTCCTTAAGGGCAAAGGAACCAGGGTCTTCCCATGCTTTAGCTCTTCCAACTGCAAGAATGGATCACAGAAGCAGCTTGGAGAGAGCGGATAAAAGCAGCCTTGAGAAGTCTCTATACATTGGCACAGGCAGGAACTGGTCAGCACTGTAAAGGTACAAAAGGTGGCCCTGAGCCAGTTTTGCTCCTGTTGGTCCTGGAATTGATGTTGGCTCTGACGCTCTCGTGATCTTGAACATTCGGGCCTAAAGGACAGACTCTTTATTGCCTGAATTAAAATCCTGCCCTCAGTTACCTCAGGCAAGGTTAATGACTATAATTTATTAAAAGTCCTATAATGGCTTGTTAAATGATGTTGAAAATGGTAGTTTCATGAAAACAAGTTACAAAGCATCCCAACAAACAAAAGGTTTGCACTGTACTTCCTTTTAAATGGAACAGTTACAAGCCATGCATTTGTCACCTCTTTTGGGCCAAGAACAACATATTAACATGTACCTACCGTATACATACAGGTGCCCTATACCATACTGCTTGTTGATGTGCCAAATGCCACTGCGTGATGCCTTCCTTCCCATCATCTGCACTCCATGGACTTCACAAGAACGGCACCTATAGCAGAGTTTACATGGAAAGCGACAAGTGAAGTAGCTGTAAACCACTATTCCTGTTGCTGTCTTCCTCTAGCAACGTGGTCTCAGTGACACAGCACCTTTCTTTGGGAGGACCAGCAAAATGTCCATAGGCACTACCTCCCAAGAGGCAAGGGCTGGGAAAAGAGGAAAGGATTAGTGCACAGGTGACCTCACCTGTTTGTACTGATGTTATTCATAAAACACTTTTAAAGATACTAAAGAAAAATTCGATATTAAAGACTTGCAATGTTACTCTGGTATTCAGCATTTGCAAGAGAACCTGCATGGCTGGAACTCAAAAAAACCTCCAGCATTCAAACAATTTTCTCCTGTTCCCAGGGTCGTATTCTCTCACTAGCCTATTTTAAATCTCCTGCTATCCGGTGTCCGGAGCTTAGGTCCCCAGCCAAAAATGATATCCAAGCCCAGAGCTAATTGTCTAAGTTCCTTCTGTAGTTATAAAGAGAAATAAATGCTTCGAAAGATCAAAACACCCAAAATGCTGGGAGGTACAGAGCTGTGTAGCAGTAGCTGGTAGGGAACAGAGGTCTCCGAACACTTGGCCTTCACCAGGGAACTCCTTGGGAGCCGGAGTCTGACACATTGTCTTGAGCACAGGAATATTTCTCAAAAGTAGAAAAGGGCCACTGTTTTTCTCTTGAAACCCACAGAAGATTGCAAAATAAACGTTTTTTAATGTTATTTTGCACTTACATATGGTGACTTTGCACTTATTGAAGGGCCTGAATATTGCTCTCATCTTGATATGAGCCTTTTTTTATATACCTTTTTTCCAGTCAGGAATGTCTCTCCCACTCCAGTTTTAGAGGTGTGCATGAGAGCACTGTCCTGACCTTAGACACTGAGCTGTTAGTGCAAGACTAATTGTCACACCACCTCTTCCATCTGTCTTTGCACAGCATCAAGATGAAAAGGCGAGGAAGGAAAAAAGCAGTAACAAATGTGCTTTCATTCCTCACTTTTAAGGGTGAGATTTCTCTTTTATGGGGCGATCTCTCAAATTATTTACTATCAGAGCCTGATATCTTTAATGGTACCTTCTTTTACCAAGAGAACAAATTATTCTGTAAAAACGCCAGTTCTTTGCTTGTTGCCACTGCCAGCTGCATGCAAGTACAAAATTACAAAGCACTCACTTAGATGAAGTGAATACTTCATTAAACAATTAAGCAATAAGGCAGAACAAAGGCTGTGGTTTCCAGGCCTTGTTCTGTAATTGTATCCTACAGCATTAGGAGAACCAATGTTCAAGCACAAGGTTGCAATTTAGGCTAGGATTATCCTCTAATAGCCTTGTCCTGTGGGATTAGAGGATTGCCATGATGGGGAATTTTTTTGTCCATCAATGGCAATATAAAATACATGATTTGTCCTTGAAGATCTGGAGGTGAGGATTTCCATCCCTCTTTCCTCCTTCCATCTTCTTGCTGTAACACCTTGATTAGAATCCTTTATCTCTGCTTTCACTTTCTGAAGCATGAAGGTTATCCACCCAGCCCAGTTTCTATGAAGACACTGTACACAGAAACTCAACTCATAAATAAATATCACCGAGTGTCCCCAAATACTCTGAGGACACTTTGAGCCTGAGTGACACTGAGGATGGAAAAGGTGTAAGGCACAATGTTGAACAAGGTTCTCTTTCTGCTGAATTTTTCTGTTCACCTCCCACAGCATGTGCATCTAATGAACTTTCAGGTCAAACTGAGAGGCACCTACAGAGGTAAGGCAGATGCAGGTTTAGATGGCTGATAAGCAGAGATTGTTTGGATTGCAGACGAAATGTAAATGTCTAAAGTCCACCTACATTCTGCTACAGAGGTCTATACCCCTTTCTTGATCTAGTAAAGGCCTGACGAAATTACCAGGATTTGTTCCACTGACTTGAAGCTGACCCTGGACAGAGCCCAGAGTCCTACCAGAATCCTATCCTGGATGACAACAGCAAGTCCTTCCCTCAAACATGACAGATAAGGAATCCCTCCATCCTGCTCTCCTTCTCCATAAACCATTTGGTTCTGCTGAAACAGAAAATACAGCTCAAATGCAAAATATGGCTCACTGTATCACAGGACACCCTGTCCTTGGGAACTGGAGTTAAGATCATTCAGACTGGAGACCATTAGAGGAATTAACTTTCAATTCTAGCAGGAATCAAACCAGACATTAAAAAAAAAAATAACACCCCCCCCCAAAAAAAAAACCCCACAAAACCAAAGTGGTGTAGGGGAGGACTTTGTAGAGTAGGGTAGATGGTTGGACTCGATGATCCCAAGGGTCTCTTCCAACCTCAATGATTCTATGATTCTATGAAAGAAACCCAAACCCCAAACCATAAAACCTCACAAAAATTTAAAAAGACAAGTTTATTTCCAAGTATATGTATTTAAGCTCTCATAGAATAAATCATCTTCTATATTTCTTTGATTCTAGTTGCATTCCTCCCCTTTGGAAATAATACGATTAATATTTAATTCAATTCAGTGACATATGTCTCCATTCTCCAAAGGCAAGTTGCATCCATTCCAAACTCACTGACACTGGTAAATAGCTAGCTGTCTATACTCATTGGGATGTACGGGAGAAGAATCTATCATTAAATGTCAGAAAACATATGTTTTAAATAGTAGAAGCCAAGGAAGAGCTATTAGGTACACTTTGCTATTGCACTAGCGCTAGAGGAACCTGGTAAAATTGGGCCACTTTGAATGAGGTGCTGAAAAACCAGCAGAAAGCAGTCCCCCCCTCCTCTAAATAGAGAAAACATGGGAAAAGGGAAGTACTTGCTCTAAGAGTAGGATCTGCTGAAGGAAAATATGAAGGACTAGATTCAACAAAGAATTTAGGAGCTGAAACTAGAATTTAAGTGCAACTGAAACATTGAATGCTAAAAATACACCCCAGCTCCCCTGTCTCCCCATCCCAGCTGAACTGCAGACAAACCTCGAGGACAGCACACCTCACTAGGTAACTTCTTACTCTGTAGAGTTCTCCTCACACCTGCAAATCTTGTCTCGGCAGTGAGGTGCACTAGCACCAAAAGTAAGGTGAGGAGAGAAGTTAGGTCCAACTTACTGGACAACACACCAGTACGTCTATTAGAGTAGGCTCTGGAGCCACCAGCAAGGAAGAAGAACATGGCTTGATGGAGGGAGAAGGTAGTAGGAAGCCACAAAGGCAATATGGAAAGTTCTGGAGAAAAAGAGGGATGAAGAAGCACTGCTGGGGTGGGGGTGATGATGGAGGAGGCAGAAAGAATGGCTTGGGGGTGCGAGATGGCCTCAGCAATACAGGAAGGAGATAAGGTACTGAGGAGAGAAGGGGACAGGGGTGAATCTGGGGGTCCAGAAGAAGACAAAAGGAAGAGTGTGAAGGCTGGCTGGAGAAAAGTTAATAACCACAGCTCTCGATGCCTCCAGATCTGTTTCTATACAGGTAAAGAACGGCACTGGCCACAGCCATAGCTTCGGGCTGTTTCTCAATTAAGTTAGAACATAACCTGGAAATTAGATATTCTTCTGGCTTAATTGCAAATAGGACTAAACGCTAAAGGCGTTCCTAGAGAGTTCCCAATAAATGCTGACTGTGTCTGCTCTCCACAGATCCTATCTTGGCCNAAAGAAACCCAAACCCCAAACCATAAAACCTCACAAAAATTTAAAAAGACAAGTTTATTTCCAAGTATATGTATTTAAGCTCTCATAGAATAAATCATCTTCTATGTTTCTTTGATTCTAGTTGCATTCCTCCCCTTTGGAAATAATACGATTAATATTTAATTCAATTCAGTGACATATGTCTCTATTCTCCAAAGGCAAATAAGTTGCATCCATTCCAAACTCACTGACACTGGTAAATAGCTAGCTGTCTATACTCATTGGGATGTACGGGAGAAGAATCTATCATTAAATGTCAGAAAACATATGTTTTAAATAGTAGAAGCCAAGGAAGAGCTATTAGGTACACTTTGCTATTGCACTAACGCTAGAGGAACCTGGTAAAATTGGGCCACTTTGAACGAGGTACTGAAAAACCAGCAGAAAGCAGTCCCCCCCTCCTCTAAATAGACAAAACATGGGAAAAGGGAAGTACTTGCTCTAAGAGTCGGATCTGCTGAAGGAAAATATGAAGGACTAGATTCAACAAAGAATTTAGGAGCTGAAACTAGAATTTAAGTGCAACTGAAACATTGAATGCTAAAAATACAGCCCAGCTCCCCTGTCTCCCCATCCCAGCTGAACTGCAGACAAACCTCGAGGACAGCACACCTCACTAGGTAACTTCTTACTCTGTAGAGTTCTCCTCACACCTGCAAATCTTGTCTCGGCAGTGAGGTGCACTAACACCAAAAGTAAGGTGAGGAGAGAAGTTAGGTCCAACTTACTGGACAACTCACCAGTACGTCTATTAGAGTAGGCTCTGGAGCCACCAGCAAGGAAGAAGAACATGGCTTGATGGAGAGAGAAGGTAGTAGGAAGCCACAAAGGCAATACGAAAAGTTCTGGAGAAAAAGAGGGATGAAGAAGCACTGCTGGGGTGGGGGTGATGATGGAGGAGGCAGAAAGAATGGCTTGGGGGTGCGAGATGGCCTCAGCAATACAGGAAGGAGATAAGGTACTGAGGAGAGAAGGGGACAGGGGTGAATCTGGGGGTCCAGAAGAAGACAAAAGGAAGAGTGTGAAGGCTGGCTGGAGAAAAGTTAATAACCACAGCTCTCGATGCCTCTAGATCTGTTTCTATACAGGTAAAGAACGGCACTGGCCACAGCCATAGCTTCGGGCTGTTTCTCAATTAAGTTAGAACATAACCTGGAAATTAGATATTCTTCTGGCTTAATTGCAAATAGGACTAAACGCTAAAGGCGTTCCTAGAGAGTTCCCAATAAATGCTGACTGTGTCTGCTCTCCACAGATCCTATCTTGGCCATTTTTTACAGCAAGTGATGGTATCTCAAGTGCTTGTCTAGGAAGAGTCAGTCTAGGAGACTCAGTTGTCTCAGCCATCTGGCTGTTCCAACTCATTTCTCACTTTCCATACATATACCCTAATCACCCAGGGGAGGAATGGAAGCTGCTCTCTGCAGCTTACAGGATAGGAGATAAACCTCCCATTTTTTACTTATGAAAAAGTTAACACTTTTAAGTTTTTTGAAGCTTGGCTCACCACTTTTGGAGTTTCATAATCCTGTCCCTACGGCAGTGGATCTGGTTTCAGAGGTTGCTATCTGTCATCTCCAACCGCTTGGTTTTATCTCATGACACTCTAAATCAAATGCAAAAATATCTGGGTTAAAAAAAAAAAAAAAAGATACAAGCTCCTTCTGAAAATGTTCATAGAATCATAGAACAGCCCAGACTGGAAGAGACCTCAAAAGACCACCTGGTCCAGCCTTTCATGGGAAAGGGAGCCTGGATGAGATTATTTAGCACCCTGTCCAGTCGCATATTGAAAACCTCCAGCTATAAGGACTCTACCAGGTCCCTGGGGAGGTTGTTCAGTGAGTGATTGTTCTCACTGTAAAACATGACTTTCTTATAACAAGATGAAACCTCTCCTGGTGCACCTTGTACCCCTTGCCCCTTGTCTTCTTCACGCGGCTCCTTGTGAAGATAGAGCCTCGTCCCTCTTTGTACCAGCCCTTTGAGTACTGGAATACTGTGATGAGGTTCTCCCTGAGCCTTCTCTTCTCCAGGGAGAAAAGACCTAAGTCCTTCAGTCCTTCCTCACAGGACAAGTTCTTTATGATCATCTTTGATCACAAAGATGTGATCATCTTTGTGGCACTCCTTTGGACCCTCTCCAGTCTGTCTGTGTCTTTCTTAAATAGCAGAGACCCGAACTGGACAGAGCACCCTGGGTGCAGCCTGTCAAGTGCTGAGCAGGGTGGGATGATCATGTCTCTAATGTCCCTGCAGATGCAGCCCAGGATCCTATTTGCCTTCATTGCTGTGGGGGTGCACCGATGACTTGTGTTCAGCTTGTTGTCCACCAGGACCCCCAGGTCCCTCTCAGCAAGGTTGCTCCCCAACCACACAGATCCTGGCCTGTATTGGGCTCTTGGGTTATATTGTCCCAGATGCAGGACTTTGCACTTGCCTTTGTTAAGCTTCATACAGTTTGTGCTAGCCCACTCCTCCAGCCTGTCCAGGTGACTCTTCCTTCTGACATGTCCACCTCACCACCTAGTTTGTGTCATCAGCAAACTTGGTGAGGATGCTTTCAATCCCATCATCCAGTGTTGAACAGCATGGGGTGCGGTATCGATCCCTGGAAGACCCCACTTGTGACAGCTGGCCAGCCTGAGTAGAGACCATTGATCACCATCCTGAGTGTGGCCTGAGAGCCAACTTCTTACCCATCTCACAGACCACCCATCTCATCTGTATCTTGGAGGTTTATCTTGTTTGTTTTAATCTCGATTGGTACACAGACCTAAGTGACAGCACCACAAAAGCCATTGAACTGGTACGAGAGAGGCATCAGTGACATCTGGGCTGGGACGTCAGCTGAGTCACAAACAAATGCCAAAGTTTTGATCACCGTAATTTTAGCTTGCTGTTTGGAGATCCGTTCTGCCAGCCAGGCACTGAAAGGCAAGGTGTGCTGTGACACCAAAGCCTTTCATTGGCTCTAGCTGCAAGTGCCTTGCCAAAAAAAAGGACGTGGTCAATCATGAGGAAAAGTTGTATAAATGAGTCATGAAGCATATCTCGTGTGGGATTACTGATTGTAAACAAGAATAACAGTGACTGTACGCTACCTGCTATTGTACAATACTTTGTACAATCAGCCATGGCCTTGTCTTGAGGTTCCCAACAGCCACTCTTACACAAACAACAAATCATAATACCATGTTTATCACAACAGTAAGTCAACTAGAATGACCGTAAATGTAATCCAACCTTTGCTTTAGCTAAACCATGTTTCTTTCACGGTTATCTCGTATCCCAGTGCACGTTTATTCCCTGCTTTGTCTATCCATTGCTTTACGTTCAAAATGTAAATTACCAGCTTCCTAAAACATGGATTTTTTTTACTTTATGTACACTGCCTCACACAAGAGGGCTCTGTATTTTACTCTGGAGCTTTTTAAGCTTACTGAAATTCAAATAAAAAACAGATAATTTTCCACCATTTTACATTTTCTTTCTGACTGCTCAGTTCTACCAATTGCTTATCAAATCCAGGCCACATGCAAAGAGAAAAGAAGAAAAAAAAAAAGAGAGACCCAAAATGAAAACTATTTATGAAGAAAGTCCAAAACAGGTGAATAAGATCATAGTTGTTTAGTTCAGTGCATCTAGTCTCAGCTATTTGTAGTAATAACTACAACAAGAACATTCTGTGAGAAGAAACTTGAATTTTGGCCTGTAACACAAGGAAAAAGAGTCAGAGAGCCAAGGGGAGTTTTGCAAACATGGGCTTCTTCTCGTGTCTCTGGTCTGGGCAGCATTTCCAGAGGGGCTGCAGAATGGGCTTCCCGTACATAGGACTGCACTGGCACTGACAGTTGGGTATGTTGAGACGTCAATGTTGGAGTATTGATAGAAGTAGTCAGAAACGCACATAACATACTGTTTTGCTCTATTAAGTAGCAACCAGAAATGTCAGTATCGCACGTTAATTAATGATTAATGTTAAAGGAAGGAGATGCATGCCTGACATATTTTTAAACTGGTGTAACAAGTTTTCGCAGCGAAGAGGAGGGAAGTTCTCTATAATACATAGTAATGGGCTGTGTACTTGGAACTGTGCACCATAGATTTCCTCACCTGCAGGACAGAATGTGTCAACACACAGTTGCTCTCCTAGAATAAAGTCAGTGTTGGGATTAGCAGTCGGTAACGTTGAAGAATGAGGAAAGAAGAAAAAACATACAAAATGATGAGCAAAAGAACAAAAATCTCTTTCAGACACGCCTGAGGTAGAAAAAATGTAGACAGAGCACATTTTTAACGTAAGACTAGACCTGATATTACAAGGTGCTGAGATTAAATAAAGAAATAAAGAAAATAACACTGGGGAGCTCACAAAGCCCTGGAACTCTAAGAGCTTCCTCAAGGCGATGTCCTACTTGGCAAGGAGAGCTTTGGCTCAGGCTGGGTGAGTTAGCATATATTTACACATAATGCTGTAAGAGTAATAGATGGAAGTTATCTAACATCCCACATCGATGAACGAATCTCAAAGCACTTTGCACCTGTGTATTGATGTTCCCACACTGGAAATCAGTAAAGCACATGCTTGCCTTTAAGTATATTCTTGAAATAAATATGTTTCCCGAAGAAAGAGGTATTCCTTAACCAGGGTCTACATGCTGTATATAGTAGACACCACTCCCACTTTGATCCCTGATGAAATAAGGCACTTTCCTCTCCCGTACTGTTGTGTAACAGATGTTACATGGGAAAGTCATATGATCCTGTACCAAGCTGTTGGTAGAGCCAAGAACAAAATATAGAGGTGGGATTTATCTAACCTAACATTAGCAAGCTATAAACTAGGCCTTCACTCAAGAGAGACACGTAGGACTCTGGTCGGGCTTCACCACTCTACAACCACTGGAGACACGTTTCTTCACAACATGATTTGTCCAAGCTGTCTTAAGCAGCTGGTGGAGATACCCTACCTCTCTTGACCACAGAATGACCAAACAGCTTAGACGCCAGCTTTAAAATAGCCAAACATTACGTAAGGTGAATTTCTTTTGGGAATCTTAAGCACGTGCTTACCTCCTGGGCACCAGTCCTGCTGCTCTGGAGGACGCTCAAGAGAAAGCTGCAGATTGGGGATGGTCTTACCATTTCCCAGCCCTTGCTGACCCAAATTGCACAGCTCTCCCTTCCCGGTTCTCTTACACCATCTGTTTTGGGTAGAGTTGCATCTTTCTGAAACATCTCCATCTTCCATACTTTGAGGTACATTCTGCTCCAGTAGTATTCCTGCCACCACTGCATGGGTGAGAAATAAGGATTCGTGAGAGTGAATTTCACTTTTTAGAGTGAAATATAAGCCAAATCATTAATTTGATGGCTGCCTTGGCCTTGCACATTGAAGGAGGGAGGGGACACGATTATTTGTTAAATACCAGCCAGTATGATGATATATTAGCAATAAATAAAGTATGAATAGGCAGTATTTGTTACTGAGGTATTAAATATATGGGTGGCACAGGTTAACAAGGCACGCAACCCCCTTTCTTTTCCTCACACAAGAGGGAGGCTCAGGCAGGGAGCTCAGTCAGGCCAGTCACCTTCCACCCTCTGTTTTCACCTCTTTTGCCCTCAAACTTTCCGGGAGGCTCAGCGGAGGGCCAAGCCCCACAGACACCAGATCTGACACAATTCACCCCTCAGGGTCAGGGCCGACCCTCCCCTCACGATCGGGGCCGGGGGACTGCGGCCCTGAGGCGACGGTCTGGGCAGGGTTTTACCTCAGGCGAGGACCCCCCGACCCGACCGTAGAGTAGGCGGCCGCCCGGGAAAAAGGGTGGGAGAAGTATCAGCCTTATGCCCTGCCCAGAGGGCCCGGGACAAAGGCGGCCGTCCCGCCCGGGCGAGGCGGAGCCGTGACGGGGCGCCGCTCCCCACATGGGACGAGCCGGCCCCGCGCCTGTCGCTTTAACCCGCCCGCCGTGGGTGGTGGCCGGCCGCAGTGCGCATGAGTTCGGGGCCGCCTGCTCGGCGGAGCCCGCTCCCGCTCGGAGGTGCCGCTCCAGCCACCTGCCCGTCGCCGTCCTTCGTCCGGGCTCGTTCCCGCTCCTCGCCCTGCCGGTGCGGCTCCCCGCAGCCGGTGAGTGCAGCCTCCCCTCCCCTCGCCCCCGGCTGAGGGGGATCTTGGCGTCCTCCGCTCCGGCTGAGGGGGATCTTGGCGTCCCCCTCCTCGCTCCGCTCCGGCTGAGGGGGATCTTGGCGTCCCCCTCCTCGCTCCGCTCCGGCTGAGGGGGATCTTGGCGTCCCCCTCCTCGCTCCGCTCCGGCTGAGGGGGATCTTGGCGTCCCCCTCCTCGCTCCGCTCCGGCTGAGGGGGATCTTGGCGTCCCCCTCCTCGCTCCGCTCCGGCTGAGGAGGATCTTCGCTTTTCCTCCCTCTCCTCCGGCTGAGGGGGATCTTCGCTTTCCTCTCTCTCCCCCGGCTCCGGCTGAAGGGATCTTTGCCTCCCCACCTCGCTCTGCTCTGGCTGAAGGGGATCTTCACTTCGCCCCTGGCCCCCGGCTCCGGTGCCCGCCTCCCGGGAGCGGGCGAGGGGATGCGGGGGCCTGAGGCGAGGAGCTCCCCCCGCTCCGCCTGCCCCCGGCCGGGTCTCCCTCAGCGGCCCCTTCGGGGAGAGGCCGCCGAGCGCTCCGCGCGTTTGTCAGCCCTCGATAGCAGTGTTTCAATATTGGTCTTATTACTCACTGAGGGATTTTTAATAAATTATTTCCCCCCCCCCCCAGCCTTAGCGCCAGTTGGTGCGGCTGCTCCGTCTCGCTGTGCGGGCTCTGGCCCCGCTGTTCTCTCCGGAGTGGGCGGGAAGGGGGAGCCCGGGATGGGGTTCGCCCTGTGGACGGAGGAGAGAAAGTTGCCGAAAAACTCTTCGGTAACCGCTTTCCTACTGCGTGCGAGCCGGTAGGGAGCTGTGCTGAGGGTTCTTTTTCTTCTTTTTTTTGTTTTTTTTTTTTTTCCTTTGGATTTCTTTTCCTTCCCCATCGCATCCTGCCTGCAAACAACTTGTGTGTCATAACTGGCAACTTCATAAAAAAAACCAACCAAGCCAACGGAAAAGAAAGAGGAAAAGAGAATTAAAGAAAGGTTTCATACCCGTGCATTGTTAAACTTGGGCTGTATGGTGTTACTGACTGACTAAGGGTGATGGGAAAGAGCTGCTTAATTCCTCTGCATTGTTTTCAGACTGCCTGCAGTTTAATTTTACTGTTGGCGAAAACTGTTGGCTCAAACAGTAGCAGATTTAGGCTGAAATGCTGCTTTTTTTCCCCCCTACCCTGTGTCAGGTGCCTTTTCCATCTGGAGATGGCAAGCGTGAGATGGCTGGTGCTTCTTAAGATCGTAATCGTAGGTAGCTCGGGCGAGGTTTAGTACCTGTAAGAGAAACCACAGCCTTAAAAACACTCTCGGGATTTTCAGTAACCCGGGATCTCAAGAGCATGTTTCCTGAATAGTTTTTGTTTTAGTGTGGCACGGAGAGGAGGCAGCTGAAAGCGGAGCTCTGTGGTGCTTGGTCCTGTGCGCGGGTGCAGCAAAAGGTGATTCCTGCGGTAACGAGCGTGCAGATGAAATAGGAAAGAAGTTTGGAGGTTGTTGTCTACCTTTCTAAAAATTTTGGAAGGATTTTAAGCTATAACAGGTAACAGAAATGTAAGGAACAATTATTTTCTTTCCCATTCTTTTTATGAAGGGCACAGAAGGAAAGGCATCTTTCCAAACCCTAAAGCCTAAGTCTTAGTTTTAAAAGCTTTCACAATTTCTGGCTTAGGCTAATAAAAAGGTATTATTTTAAGACTCTTCTACAGATCCTTGACTAATACAGCATTGCAGATGGCCTTCATTGCACAGGTACTACTTTAGAGAATAGTGATTGTGGCTTTTCTCCTTCCTTTGCAGTAATTGCTGCTGTATAAGGGGGGAGCTGGTGTTTAAACAGGAAAAAAAAAAAAAAAAGTTGCTCACTTAGGACTCCAAGAAATGAAGATACTAGTTATTTCTCAGAAATGGAATAGATTTTTCTAACTCAGCCTTTCTTATCAAGGATTTGTTTGGGTTTTTTCCAGCAGAGAGCGAATGAGTAAAATGAGGTTTTATGACTAGAAGTGCAAGTAATGCCAGAGACTGGAAAGGAACGGGGAGATTCTATACTACATCTCTCTATTTCGTCAATAGTAAAACTCCTGTTGGTCATAGCTGCTTTTTCTCTGCATGCCTCTGAGAGAAATATTAACCAGGAATGTTGGCAGAGGGGCTTGCTGGTTGGATATAGTAACTGGAACAACTTAACTCCTGAACAGTTGACAAGTCTCAGGCTGACTGACCTTCCAAAATACTGGAGCATGAAAATAAATGAGCATATGAATGTGGCTTTCAAAGCCAGCCAAACAGGCTGTGTCAAACACTGTTACCAAGTCCTCTCTCCTCCTTTTTTTTTAATTAAAAAATAAAAGCAAGGAATTTTAATTTCCAGTGTAACTAGCTGCTTAAAGATATCATTTTCATTTGGGCGTGTATTGATTTTTCCCCGTACCAAGGAATGTCCAGGGCAAGACTTTACTGCTGTGTTTTGCCAGTGCTGTTTTCAGCTCTGTTTGCCTTGGGCAGGCAGGCCTTTATGTACTTACACAGGAATGAAACGTGCATTAAATTACCTGCTTTTTAAAGTAAACACCTCTGCTTTGTGCTTCAGATGTCTTCTGCCCTCCTCCCTAGACCAGTACAGCTAGAAGAAGAAGAAACATAGGAAAGCCACCTAAGATACAGCTGTGAGGCTGTGACACAGACGTACTGGGGCTGAAAATTATCTTACTGTCTCAAATGCTTTGTAAAACAGGATTTGGTTCACCTTTGCTATGACTGTAGCAGCAGTTACATAATGAAACCCTAAACCCCAGTGATGCTACACCTGTAACAAGGCAGAAGTTGACTAATTATAGAGGAGTCTCTGCCTGAAATTGTTTATGTACATTTCATGTTTCTAAAGCGTTGGCTGTCATACATATAGCACCGCCCTGATGTTAACAGGGGAGATTTTAAAAGAGTAACTTTAAAAGAATTGGATGCCTTCCTTGTTGAAATTGACATAAGGGCATTTGAAGTCAGAGGAGTCCTCAGCCATCACCTGCGTGTGTTGAAACCCCCATGTAATACTGGACCGGACAGCCCTGGGTATCGTATGTAGTTTTACCACTGGTCATCAAATCTCAACTGCAGAGTACCAGTGAGAGCCTTATCCCTATCCTTGGGATCTAATCTAAAGAAAATTAACTACTTTTCACTGGTTATAGTTTTGTTTTTAGTTGGGGCAGGGAAGGATTCTGTGGCTGTAAAAGTGTGGGAAATGTGAGCACTTCAGGGATCCTTCTCCAGTGATTTAAGCCACACTGCTGTATTTGGACCTTTAGCACTGGTCTTCTTTGCTTTAGGCAGCAGGATTCACCTGAAGCTGCTGTTGTAGTGAAGTGGGAACAGAATTTACTTGCAAGGGATAAGGCTGTGAGATCCTGCTTCACAGATTTCTCTTTAATAAATTCTGTCTTGAGGCTGGACCAGTGTGCATCATCAAATCCCGCACTGGTGTTTCACTGCCTGTTTTAAAAGAAGCAGCGTTTCCCAAACACTGCAGAGAGGATGATGAGGTAATGATGATCTAGGCTTTTGCAAAAGGTCTCTTGTCTTGCGTTGGCTTAGTTGTCTTCAGAAGGTGATGAAGTTTCTAAAGGATTGGGTCTGAAAAAAATGAAAAGGCTGCTCTTGAAAATCCAGAAAGACCAGCTAAGAACGAAGCACAGTTTTGAACCCTCTTTTTCTGGTATCTTGAGGCTTGGATTAATGTGCTCAAAGGTGTGACCTTAAGCATTGTTTCTGAGCAAAGCATGATTTGGAGAATTCGGTATAGTAATTGAATTATTACTGAGGTGATGAAAATGTTGGTTTGTGATTGTTTCCTTTCTTTTTAAGTGGTTGCTACATTTAATTTGAGATCCAATTCAGCAAACCATTTAAGCGTGTGATGAAATATCCTAGTGAAGTCAACTGGATTTAAGTTTTACTGAATTGGTGCCTTGCCCATCTAGTTCTTTTAAAAACTTATGTACACAGGATTAATTATTTCACTGTTGGCAGCTCTCTCAAATTCTAGTGCAAGTCGTATGAATGACATTCAGTGTGTTTCTTGAGGCTCTGGCTTCCAGATTTAGAGGACTGAGAGAATCTTTGTTTTTAGTTTTAAAACTAACGGATTTTGCAGCTCTCCAGCCTGCAGAGGAAAGTTTGAATTGTCACCAATGCACCACAGAAACCAGAAAGTTTAAAACAAAATATTGGGGTTACTTGCATTAAATTCCCTTGAATTCTGGGAGTCTCACGTGACTGTTCACACTCTAATTACTTTGATTGTAGCTGCATGTCCGTCCTGGGCTGACATGCTACTGTGAGAATACCCCGCGTTCCCACTTTGCTAAACAGTGCTCAGCTTATTTTCAGAGCAGGCATTGAGTAGCAATCGGAATTGATATCCAAGGAAATGTCCATAAAAATGCTGTTGGCCTGGCTCTTGTTTGGAGGACCATCTGTCATAGCGTGAGGGCGTGGGGTGTATTTTTTCGTTGTTTTCTTTTTTTAATGGTCAGCATTTCTATTTGGCTGGCTGTACTATGGTGACAGTCCCTCTCTAAACAAAGGCAGGAACATTTCCTGGTTACTGGATGTTAAATACCTATGGCTGGTTTGGACAGACAGGATTTTTAATGAGAAGATAAGGCATGTGCATCATAATGAAATGCATTATCTCATTATCAGAAAGGTCTGCACGTACGGAGAAGAAAAGTCAGAATTTAACAGTGTTGGCCAGTTCTGGTTTGCCTTGGTTCCTAAATGTAAAGAACTTTTGATTTTACTCTTTCTGTAAGAACAGCTTATAAATTTACTGTCTGATTCTGTGTTTTTTATGTGCTTAAAGTAATACCTTTCATCCATCCTGTGCGCTCCTAGGGTTAGTCAGCTTGCCTGTGAGGTTTGTCCTTTGTAGGCAGCACTGTCACTTTGTCTATTTTTCTACCAGAAAGCTTAAATCCAACAGTGTATCACAAGGGTAGGACATGGGTTACCTCTGAAGCTCGAGGATTTACTCTGTGTATGTATACTCTGTACATGTATACTCTCTGAAGTATATGAAATATGCTTTAGTATATTTCGTATACTCTCTGAAATATACTTTAGTATATTTCATATACGGAAGGAGGTAAGAAGAATTCAATTGTTGATAGCTCTGTCCATGAGGAGGAAATGTGTGCACTGTGCTGGATCGGTTACTTTTGAGGAGTCTCTAACAGCAGTGGCTCAGTGAAGGCATGTCACGGGCCAGTTGGTTTTGTTTAGCTGTGATCTTGTACAGCAGGTTCAGAGGTATGTTGCAGGAGCACTTAATACGAGGAAAAATCCGTCACATTATTAGACGCAAACACCTGGCCTGTTTTGGGAAGCCCTGTGGTCTCCTGACCACAACGTGCAGGAATCGGAGTGAATTCCTACTCTCTGTTTGCCTCGTTTTACACGCTCTTCCCCCAGCATCTGCTGCTGTCGGAGGCTAACAGAGATACAGGCCTCTGGTCTGCCCCTGTACCGTCGTCTTTATAAAACTTGTCCCACAGTAACGCTTGGAATGACCTCAGAGTGCTTCCAGGTGTTTTTTTCCAGCTGCTTAACTCTCCAAACTCAAGCAGGGCCATGGAGCACAAGGCGACTGGTGTGCACGGAGCTGTGTGCGTGGCCGCGTCTGTGTACAGCTGATGGGTTAAACAGACCCTGAAGCTCACTGGCCGGTTCTGTTTCAGTTGTATCACTGAGAAATCGCTGTTTAAGAACAGGGAAAGTGTGTGTGTGATGCTCAGAGTCCAGTCTAGGCTTGGAAATGTAGCTTAAAAGATGTTTTGTGCAAAGAGCATTCTAGAAATCGTATGCACAGTGAGGGGAGGGAGAGACTGATATTGTACCCTTTTAAAAATGTATGATAACTTTCTAAAAATTGTCAACTCTAATTGCCTTAAATATATTGTGCAGTAAATGGGATGATGCTGTTTGTTTCCTGGCTTTTGGCTCATGTAGCAGTTGACTTTTAGCCTCTAAATGTCTTCCATTTTTGTGGGATTGATCTTTTTTGCCTATTAAGCTAGTCTTCAAGCAGGATTATTAATAAACAATTTTTTCAATCTCTTGCTGCTACAGAAGCAGTCCCCTGTAAATGCTAACGTTGAACTTCAGTGGAGAGGTAATCTTAGTTAGCAAAACTATAAAAATATCCTTTTTAAAAAAGACAGACTGCATCTTATCTTTGATCACAACTTAATACAGTGTCTCTGAATTACGTGCCTCTGTCAAAGCAAAATTAAATCTTTGGAGGTAAAATTCAATGTTAACTTCAGAATATTTTAATTTCCTCCTACTGCCCTCTGACAAACGTGCATGATATGTGAATTGTATTGTTTTAAATATCTCATAAGGACTGGCTGTAGCGTACCCAGGGAGTGATCGTTTCAGCTGATAGAATCACAGCTGCCCTAAGATGCCTTTTTTGGTTTAACATTTGGGATCTTCTCTCCAAATAGTACTGTTCCTGTCACACTTCTGCACTTTTGTGTCGTGGTCTGATTTTATTTTATTTTATTTTTTAATTAATCCTTAATGGTACAGTCACAAATCTCTTAAACTGGGGGGGAAGGGGGGGGGATCCAACCAAACCCAAACCCCACTACAATGCACTGAACAGACAATGCAACAAATCCTGTTGCAAGCGACTTTCATATTTAATGCACCACTGAAGGTCAGGAGGAACAGCTGCCTGTTGTACTGCTGTTCTTGCTCTCTCTGAGGATGGTTACCTTATTTTTGAACCTGTGCTTGTTACCTAGGCAATCGTACTGAAACAGGCAATGGGGGTCGTCTTGAAATTCATTAGATTCTTAGCTACTTCTGTCTTAAATCCACAAAGTCTTTCATTTAATAGAGGGGACATAGAAAGAGCGAGGTGACTCCGTGTTAGCCGTGGTTAGGAGGGGAATTTGTAAGGCATGTTGTATGTATTTACAGCAGCGCTGGGCAGCCTCACATCACTCAGCACCGTGCAAATATCTAAGAGTTTCTCCCTTAGAGCATAAAAGACACAGCAAAGTGGAGAAGAAATAATGTATATGAGTGGGTTATTGATCTTACTGATGTGTACCCTTGAAGTGTTGAAGATGAGGTGAAACAGAGAAGAGGAGAAAAGATCTTCCACCCACCCTCCCCTTTTCTGCAGGTTCACAGACCATCTCTCCCAAGCTTTGCTGGACTGAATTGAACCTCCAAAGAAGCCATGGCTTGTAACACGAATGCAGAACCCGTGCCATAGTGCTTGCTACTTGATCTTGTGTGGGTGGCTCTCTTAACCAGCCACAGTCACTGCCTTTATTCATTGTTCAGGAGCTTTGTGAAGCAACTGAGCTTGAGCTCCAAAATGAGTAACAGGAGCTTGTTGGGAGCAGAGTTATTCGTTGTTACTTAAAACTTGTGGCTTTAATGTTTATTACTGCTGAATCTGGGTGCTCCTGCTGTCCTGAATGTAGATAGCTCGCTATGAAGCTGAGGTTTTGCTGTTGGGGAAAGCAGAACAGTACTCTTAAATACTTTCTTCTGCCTCAAAGTTTTGGCCCATTGATTGGTTTCTTGGTAACTTTGATTAATACCTTCATTTGGTTAGTCTTTAAATGTGGGTCTTGTCTATGATGCCTATTGTGATCTGGAGCTATGATATCTCATCATGTAGTCTATAAAACATTCCCAAATGGATTTGAGTATAATTCTAGAAGTCTAGTAGTTGTCTCTAAGGCATCACTGAGGGACTGAACAACCATGGAATGTCCAATTTATACTGGGGACACCTGGATAAAAATTGATGCTGCAGCTTGAAAGTGCTGATGAAAAATACTCACTTTGTGTTGGATGTCAGTAGGAGTAATCACCTCTTGCTGCTCCCTCCTTAGAAAAATACTCTCTTCCATCTGAACCTCACCTTGAAAGTCATGGGATAAAATCTGAAGTCAGTGGGAGTTTTCTGTGAATGCCGGTGTCAAGACTTTCCCTGATAGTTTTGCCTTAGAAAAATTATGTATGTTTTTTTGTGTGTGTGTTTTTGTAGCATTTCAGAGGAGTCAAGATTTTCACTGATAATGTTGTCTTCGGAAAAATAAGATCTATTTTCTTGTGTGTATGTTTGCTCATGCATGGTTTGTAGATGGAGCTGCTGTTGCAGGATATGTTCTAGACTCGGGCTGCTCCTTTCTCGTTGGGCTTTCTGCAGCATACGGTTTTGGTTTGGGCCTGGGTTATACGGCAACCAGAGGTTCAGCAGCTGCTGCAGTGCTCTCCTCTCTGCCTGTTTCTTGTGATTCTGAAAAACAGCACCAAGAGCAGGTTTCTTCCGCTGTGGCATCACTTAAAGATCATTATCCTGAGGATGCATTGTATCTATTTATAGTTAATGTTATTAATAGAAGAAAGGAAGAATGTTCTTTTTATGTAAAAGCAAGGCGGAATCTTAATTGTTAGACCAAATGTTCATAAGAAAGGCTATCAGATGCTTTTACTGTGGCAATCCAGTGCTCTGTTTATGTGGAATGTGCTTCCAAGACTTGCTGGACTCCAGCCTAGCTACACTGTGTGGGAGCCTTCCCACAGGACTCATGTTGGTGCTACGGTGTAGACGAGGGAGCGTTGGTTCATACGTACCTCTGGTAATGTCATAGCCCTCTCCTGGGAGGAAATGATCAGCGGGATGGAATTGTTGCTCGGTATTGGCAGATGTTATCTCACTGCTATGAAACACTAATCAGCTTACCAGGAGGCTCTGGTTTCTCATCCCTCAGCTGACTGGGTAGGGAGGAAGGAGAAGTAATCCAATTGAATTGGAAATGCAGGCTTGACTTTGCTTCTCATGTCACCTCTCGAACCATAATAAAGGGAGAAGCACTTGGGAAGCAGGACCATCTCATTTCATTTGTGCAGTGTCAGGGTAATGGTGTCCAGTTCCCAGCTGGTTGTGTATAATGTGGTACCTCAGAACCAAGTGTTTTGAGGACTGAATGCGTCACGGCCGTTTCCTGGTCACAGGCAGCATGGGTAAAATGATGGACTGTTAAAGAACAAGCCAATTTCTTGTTGGAAAGGGATGTTTTAATGTTTTGGAGAGAGAAATGAGCTGGGGTCTGCTTTTTGCCCGCCCCCTGCTTGTGCTGTTCATGCACAAGGATGACTTTTGTCTTTGTGGTACTTTGAGAATGGAGGAAGAAATTCCACCAGAGTGTTTTGGGAGATGATGATAATTCTGAGGGCTGTAACAGATCTGTGCACTAGGATGGCTTAAACTGGGAGCTTTTGCTCCAGTAAGTGCTGGTGCATGTTGCTGTTCCAGTAAGCATCTTCCAAATGTACAAGCACTGTTTCCTCATGGCTGAGTGCAATGAAAGCTCTGTAAGCTTTCAAATGTAATTTTGCTATGTAACATGATGGTGCTGAGTTCTGTTCATGGGTCTTTCACCAGAAGTAGTTGGCATAGAGCTGCCTCGGTAACACACGAGTTAACTGCAGCAGTGTTAGGCAAGGAACTGGATTCTGTTTCTCTCATGTGATCTGATAAAAAGAATTCTTGTCTGAAAACTAATAAAGGATGAAGATATTTGAATTGGGTTAGTTGATATCTCAGTCTATGGGATTTTATTGCTGTTTATGGAAAACACAAACTGAATCTGTAGGACAGGTATGTATGCAGGGTCTGTGCTTGTAACTGGAGAAACTGGAAGCACGTGAGACGGGGTACAGAACCTCGCTATGTTGGATTTTTGAGTGAAATCACCTTTTAGAGTAAGACCAATTGTTATAAAAGGTGCCCATAGGTGGTAGATGTGTTCTAGAGGATAAAGACATGCCTCTTATTAACCTGTGTGGGTTACTGTTCTTGTTCTCTGTTTTCAGAAATGAGTAAAGCTTGCAGCCTGACGTAGTATGCTGATGGCATTCTGCACTGCATCGGGATCGATCGGTCAAGAAGGTGTGATGCCTAGAAATCTCGTGTCAGATTCTCCTGAAATGGCATCCGAGATCTCTCCAAAGCACGCGCTCGGGAGCGTGGAGAACCATGGGAGCATGGAGAACCGTGGCAGCCAAGCTAAATGCAGAAATCTTGCCCTGGTAAGTGTTTAATTAATGAGCCTGATGCTTAGTGATACACATTACATTAGTAGCTTTGTTTACCTCATGGGATATTTTTTTTTTTACTAAGTGTTGCTTTTTGCCATTTCTAGTTCTAAATGGTTGCTTGTGGTCTTGTTTGTTAACAAAATGCAAGGCCAGAAATAACTACTCGGATTTGATGCTAGAGCTTGTTATTCTGGTCTGATTGTCTCTGAGAGCTGGCAGAGTGCTCCTCTCTGGCCATTCGTCCTCGAGAACTGGGAAAAGCAGTAAGGAGTAGACATTCCACTGGGCAGCTCGGTGTGACCATCTGCATGTGGTACACAGTTTGGTGCCCATCTCTGCTCTCCCTTTAAGTAGCTTGTAAAGGAATATAAAAATAGCGTTGGGTCTATACGCTCTTTTTTGCTTGAGCTCCTTATTGACACTACTGAATGAAGGTCTCGGCTTATTCCACCTTCATATAATTAGGTGAGTAACAAATACGTCACCATAAACAAAGCTGTCTTCGCATTAGTGAATATGAGTGTGTGGCTATTTAAATAGCGTGTGAGTAATTGAGGGAGTAGGATGCACTTCTGCATTTTTCCAATTAGCAGGATGATTCAGACAATGAACTCAACAGTACTGTTTGTACTGTGACAGGCTAAGCCTAGAAAGCAGGTATAGTTCCCTGCACTTTTTTTTTTTAATCATCACAACCATTTGAAAAACATCCATTTTTAATTGAACAAAGTGCACTCCGGAAACATGCTTTCCCTAAATGGGAATTTGAATCTCTATCTTGCCTTAAATGTGGAGTTAAGCTTTCCATATCGTTCCCTCTGCCTTCCCTGCTGACTTCCTTTTAGTGAAGTAGTTTGTTGCCGTGAAAGAATAGGTGATGAAGATGAGTTGGCAAGTTGAGACTTGTATTTATCAGTATAACTCAGAAATTCTCAGTGGCTTGTGCTACTTCGTGAGCTCTTTGGCAACTCAGTTAGTTCTAAAGATATTCTGTCTTGTTTGTTTCGAACAAAAAATATAACTCAGTTAATATTCTGCTATATCCTTAAGGCAGCTTGTGTTGCTAGTTCAAACACAAAACAAGTATTGCTAAATTTAGTCCCTTAACTCTTTCTGATCTGCTCTAGAACAAAGCTGTGAAGGGTCAGGGTGGAGGAGGTCGAGTAGCCAAGTGCACCATTTAGACTCAGGTATTTAGAGTATGTTGTTTATCATGAAAACTGGTAGGATCTTAGAGAATTACAGTGGGAATTGCACTTTGTTAAAGAAATACAACTTAATTTTATGCAGAATTACAAATTAATGTTGTGTTTGACTCCATTTTTCCAGGTTATCAAACCAATTGTGTTTCCATGGGTTATATTCTTAGCTGCAGTAGCTGGCATGAGACTGGTTATTTGAAAAAAATCAGTATTGAATAGTGAGGCTATGTATAAATCTCTATGTCTGTAGAGTCTCATCCTGAGTCTGCTGTGTCAGAAAATGACATAGATTCCCGTAGTCTAACTGGATCTTCCCATGTGATAAGCCCTATGACGATGCCTCAGCTGGAATTGGAATCCCCTCCGACTGTGTAATGCAGTAATTTATAGACAGAGTAAAAGCTGGCTGCAGGTTTAGGCAATTCCCATCAGACCTGTGCAAAAGAACTTCCTGAAGCCTTTAGTTTGTCTTGTTTCAGTTTGTGCATGAAGAAACTGAAGCGTGCACCGACAAGTTTAATTCTGGTGCCACAGATCCCCCTCCACTGTTCTTCCAGCAGTGTAGTAGGCAGACAACTAGCATGCATGGAATTACAGGCTGGGGAATGGAAACTCTTTTCGATAAAGGCATAATTTCAATTTCTGAGTTTGAGAGGGGGGGTCTATGGTGAACTCAATATGAAGGAAATTTGGGCAATTGTAGTTGCGGAAATAGCACCCGAGTCTCAGATCTTTCCTTTTTGTGAGCTGATGTAAGAAAACAATATTGTTCCACTGACAGATACCTGTTATCTGTTTAGCATTGAAACAGGCTTTAGAAAACCTCAGGATAAAGAGCAATACTCTTCAAATAATTCTATTTCTATATGCTTGTGTAATTGTGTATTAAAAGTAGGATTTTCTTTTCTCTTTTTTTTTTTTTACAGTCCACTAAGCATCAGGGGATTCATAAGAGGAAAAGCTAGTTGTTAGAACGTGCTCCTAGAGACCTCATTGTCTTGCTTCAGTAGTTTTGCTATATAAGTTCAGAAGATGCAAAAGTTTTGATGGCCTAGTGAGAGGGAGGGGATGGATAACTTTGTGTAGACAAGTAACTTCTTATTAGACCTAAATTCTTAGAGAAAGGGAAGAAGGGATAGATTTTTCAGGCACATGGGACCTTCTTAACTCTGAAACAGAAGCAACTACAGACTTACCTGCCTCCTCATTTATCGCTTCTCTGGGTCTGTTCACCTAGAGACACAACAAGGAAGGTCAGGGTTGACTTCAAATTTTTTTTTTTAATGACTTTGCAGAGGAAAAAAGTGTAGCAGTGTTGTTTATTTTTATGACAGGCCAGTACTGCTGCAGGCTTCTTCCTACTCGATTACAAAAAAAAAAAAGAAACTGCTTTTAAGCTTCTCAGAGTCAAACTACATTAATCACTAAATATAACCTTTGTATTGCATCTGTGGAATTCAAACAAACCTCAGGATGTGATAATAGAGACAAACACTTGGCCCATCTTTAGCCTCTGCTGAGTGCTTCGAGCTGCTGCGGCTGACTGTTGGCTGTTCTGCGTTCTCTGCGTCTGCACTGGCATTGGTTGCTGCAGAACTGGTTGTCAGTTTAGGAACGACTAGGAGATGGACATGAATTGCCATGTGCCAGAAAGGTCTTAAAATTCTGTGTGTGTGTGAGATTCTTATCAGTCAGCTGTTGTCAGTTCCGTTCAATTTTGTCACATTTCTCAGTTTCTTACCTACACAATGGTGCTTTTAATTAATCTTGGAGAATTGCAGTCCTTAAAGCCCAATTTATTTTTTTTAAATGGAAAGCAAGGTGCTGATGTCCTGTCTTGACTGCAGTAGAATTTTCCATATAAATGATAGATGTTTGAGTCTGGATTTATGCTGTGAAATCTGTCACAGCAGCTGAAGAGTACAAGAGCCCACATTTAGACGGGAGGAATGTTTGCCTTGGTATTTTCATCTCATGCCAACTTTTGAAACCATAGAATTTCTTATATAGGAGGACATGAATTTGCACATATATTCTGGTTTCTTTTTAATGAAGGTGGTATCCACACTTATGCTCAGCAAAAGGATGAGACAAGTGTCCCTTCTCGATATGTGGAATCAGTTGCACTATCCAAAGAGGAGGGGAAAAAAACCCACCCTGTTCTGCCTGGCAATTCTGACTTCCAAAAGCCATTCTTGAATGACACTCCCTGGTACGTAGTATAAGAATTAACTTGCAGTGAAATACACTTGCAACAATTTAAGGACGCTTAATTTGGAGATAAAACTAGGTCTCAGCTTTTTTTGAAGCGATTTGTCTTGTTCCGTTGACCAAATAGGCACAGACCGACTACTTAAAGCCAATCCTTCTTTCTCAGTGCTTCACTCCAGTAATTGTACTGTGTATCTTTTCTCAGCCATGAGTAACTGCTTCGGTTTCTAGGTGTAACATGCCAGGACAGTGGTATCGCCTATGAATATCATGCCAGAAGGTGCTGGTTGTACCTAAAAAGTGAGCTGTACTACTTGGAACTGCTCTAGTAATAAACTGTCAGGGCCTTGGATCTGTTGATGTGACTTCAGTACTTCTGTATCTGAACATGTCTTACTGAGTGGTAGGTTTGAGCGATAATGAGTTCTTGTTACTCTCAAGGGATCGTGCTGTGGGTTGTTTGTTGTTTTTTTGTTTTGTTTTAATTTTATTTTATTTTTGCCTTTGGTTCAGACAGATCCTTGGTTAATGCCACAGTTATCACCGCTCTTTTTGGGGCATTGGTGACCTCGAGAATTGGTCGAGTGACTATCTCTTTTGGTTACTGATCAAATGGCTTAAATTAGCAGATGGCCATGATTTTAAAGGCATCTTGCCTTGCTTCTTCTGTTTGTTAACAGGCTTCCTCTGGGGCTCTAACAAGACTTGATACCAAATCACTGAAGATGGTTTCTCAGTATCAAACACCTTTTACAGTACAGGTGACACTTTGAACATTGGTTACATACACAAGAAGAGCAAATATCTTCTGAGTAGTTTGAGGCGGCTCATTATCTTATTTCACACACTCAGCCATTTAACTCAGGGTTGACCTGGTTATTTTGTGGTCATGGTGTCTCTTGGAGCCTAAATATTAGTTGCTATGACCTTTATAATTTTTGGATAATCCAAATGCAACAGAGCTGGTTTTCTAAGCGCACTGCATTACTGTCTCTTTGCCCCAGCCTCTCTGAAGAGGTTCTGGAATTCCAGTGTGGTTTTAGGAGTTACTGCAAAAGGAGATTGTGTGTCTGTTCGCACACTGCCACCCTTTCTCTCACACTTGATCACGCAGAGTCTGGTGATGCTGAGCTGCACTTCAGGTACATTCAAGGGAAAGTCCTGAAAGAGACTCCTTTCATAAAATTAAGGTGTTTTTCCCCCTTGATCCTGGTACTCTGCAGGCTTTACTGTACTACAAGGACTTTCACTGTGTCCAAATACTCTGCCAAGTAACAATACACAAAAAAAAGATGAATTTTTATGACTGTTTGACACTTCCCATGGATACAGCTGTCTTTGGGCAAGTGGAAGCCATTCCTTACAGGGTGTGGAGAGAGCTATGTTATGTTTCACCCACTTCAAACTAAGTGTGACTTGAAAGCGGTATTCCTTAGAAAAATAAGAGTCATTGTTCCTACCAGCTGGGCAAGAAGCGGAGAAGAATAGGGGCTTGAAGTCTGCTTGCTTTGGGCCATGAGTATAGAACTAAGGTAAAGAGCCTGACTCCTAACAAGAAATGACCTTGCTGTAAAATGTGCTGGTGAGAATGTGCATAGAACACAGATTACCTTCAGGAGCTATAAACAGCATCGTTCCGCTTCAAAACGGCATCTGGTAAATAGAGATTATTCCAGCAGGTGGGCAGCTGTGCTCCCTAGCCCTCACTGACAGGCGTTCCTGAACTTCCAAAGCAGTTTCTTTGGTTGGCACTACTTTTCTACTTTCGTTTTCAAGGAGTAGTTGGATTAGAGTTTTTGTAATGTGAAAGCAAATTTTCACTTGTCTTGCCTTTAGTGCACATAGCGGTCAACATTTTATATATTGAAATGCAATCAGGGCTGTGTCTGCATACCACCCCATAAAACATAACGTATCCTGTTTTAAAACATAACGTTCTCTATTCTTCCAGCCTTTGGGTGTATCTAAACTCTCAGTGCTCCTTGCTTTGTCCTGGACCCAGCCCAGCTTGGCTGCATCCTTTCCAAAGTTCAGCGACTGCATCTGAACTCTGTGTTCCAAATGAGGATGTGCTGTTATTTCATCACCCAGGTTAATATATCCCAGAACAGCATTGGCGTACCTGAACGGCCCTCTTTTTCCTCTTTATGGCACTTAAACTGACCTGCAACTCCTTCTGTCTTGTATTGCTGCTTAGATGTTGTTCATCACTCTGTATTTATGTGTCTTTCAACTGAATTTCGCCTTGTGGATTACCAGTGCACTTCCTTGGGTCATGAAGGTCTCATTCTGTCCTACCCAGTTCTTGCAGCAACATCTTCCAGCAGATACTAAGTGAATTGTCTGCTGTTGCTAGTGAAGTGTCAGATAATAGAGGTGTAGGGATAAATCTGCTCAGGACTTGTCTCGTTTCATTACACGATTTACAATCCATGCTGTTCCTCAAAAATAACAATCTCTCCCCTGTGACCCCAGTTCCATAGGTACCTTCAGTAACTTCATCTAGGCATAGTTTCCTTGTTCATCTCTGAGTGTATTTTTGGGGACCATCTAATAAAGCCTTCAAGTCAAGGCTTATCACACCTCATGCTTATGCCCATTGGCCAAGTCAGTAACCCTCTTGTGAGAAATGAGATTGGGGTGAATTATTTGAATTTTATAAAAAGCGTTTAGTGGCTTGTGCCTGAAACGTCTCCCAGTTTTTCTCAATGTTGTTCTAACACAGAAATTAAAGGGAAGAGGAAATTGTAAGATGGTCAGACTAACTTAGATAACCAAATAAATGTCTTCAGAGTTCAAGTAGATCTTGCATTTTTTTTAGCTTGCTCTTTTAAAAGTAGGCTAGGAGTAATTTAATCAGTTTATGACTTCAGTTCATCTAGTTTATTTTCTAAAATATTTCTAGATCATTTGTTTCCTCAGTTAAGACCTATTGATTATATGCTTTGCTAACTATTATGAAGCACACAGGTACAATTATGTTAATAAACTGAAGAAAACAACATTCAGTATTATAGTTGTCTTCACCAAATGAGATGGTATTATCAAAATTATCAGATAGTGTGTCGTAAAGGAAGTACTTTTTGACACAGCACACAATTAAACTATGGAACTCATTGCCACAGAATGTTGTGAATGCCAACCATTTAAATGGGCTTAAACAATAAGATGAATTCATGCTAGAAAAGCTCATTAAGGGCTATTAAGTACACAGATGCGGATGCAACTGGGAAGTCCTTAAGCCATGTATTGCTGGAAACTGGAAGAATGTAGGGAAGAAACATACAAATCCATGCAATTTACAGCAATGCTCTTCCCAACCCTGTTCCCTCGTCCTGTGTGTTACTGGTGGCAGAACGCAGGGTGCTGAGCTAAATGGACTTGTTGGTCTGATCCTGAGTGGTAGTTCTTGTTCTTATCTGTAATTCACTTGCTTCCGACTTAAGCAATGCAGGGGTATGAGCCATTCTCTTTCCCTTTTCTATAAATATACTCAGAGGTACTTGCCTTTTTTTTCTGTGCTGAAGCTTTTGTACCTGTTCTGATGCTGTTCCTGCATGCAGGACTTTTATTTCCCCCACTTTCTTTTTACTAATAGAACTGCCTGCCTTGTTCTTAACAGGCTAAGGCTTAAGTGGTGCTACATTGGTCTCTTTCTACTGCATATTAGAATAGTTTGCTCCCCTTATGTTTTTTTGAGAAGCATCCAGTCACTTCTCTCCCGTGGAACTGTGCCTTTTAATTCTCCAGCACCATCGAGTGCTTTATCAAATCAGGTGTTCTCCTGGTATTTTGCTAACTGAGGTTTAGTTCTCGAGCAGTTTTCAGAAGAATTATTTATTGATTTATTTTAACCACTGCAGATGTCTTGGGATTTCCCCTGCTGTTCTGTTTCTGCCAAAGCTGTGCTGGTCGTAGGATTCTAGGTCTGGATGTGATGTTAAGATTTTCTTCAGATCCACGTGAAAAATTGTGGGCCTCTGATATTAAGTCACTTTTTTGGACAGGTAGGAAAGGGATCTTTTCTATTAAATAGATTCTGTTATTTTCTTTTTTTTTTTTTTTCTTGTTTCTTTTTTGCCTCTTTTATACCAAATACCGTCATAACAGACTCTTTCCTGTTTGGGATAAGCAGGAAATGTTTGGCTGCACAGGGATCTAAAATATTAATGCTGGCTGAGCAGACTGAGTTATTTCAGCTGTTTGCATCCAAAATGTCTTCTGTTCAAGCAGTCTCTTTAATCCTCAGCTAAGGTACAATTTCCAAGTTTCAAATTTAATCTTTATTTTGACTGTAGCTTTAAAGTCAGTAGTGTTAGGTGCAGGTGAGATTTAGTTTTGTGTATTATATGTAGGGACTTGGTGCAAAGTGTGAGAGGAATAACTCAAGTGACTGAAAAGACTCTGCTTTGACTGTTTAAAAACCCAGATTGTTCAAGCAGACAGGAGGCCTGGAAAACCAGCCCAGGAAGAATATGAACTCTTCCAGTACTTGGAGTATGTGGGAAATAAATTAATTAGAAATAGACTTGGTAACCTTATTAAAACTGGCATCAGTTAACCATGACAAAATTCCTTACATCTTTTTCAGAAAAGTCTATTATAAGTAATACAGGTGGGCATTTAATAATACACCACTGTTTTCAGACCAGTAGTAAAGCAAGTCACTGCTTGCACTTTAGATCTCCGAGCTCCTTTGGCTTGACCAGCTTAAGTAGATTTATCTTCGCTGTGCTTCTGTGTCTGAAATGGGATTGTTTCCTTGTCTCGCAAACTGAAACACAGCTTGCCTGAGGGAGTTTCTAGTCAGGCTGGATGCCTTGCATCCCAGTATGGTGACCTGCCATAATGCTGCCTAATCTCTAGAACTGCTCTCTCTTTTTTTTTCTTTTTTTTTTCTTTTTTATTTTTTCCCTCTCCTGAGGAAATGTGACATTGGTCATCTTGAAGGGAAACAGCATGAGGAAAGAGGTCAAAGTGCTAACTGAGATGAGGTTGGCCTTTTTAAATCTAGGTATGCCAGTTACTATATGGATTTGCAAAGGGGTGATTAGTCATTTCAGATCCTTCACTTCTTAACGGGAAACTTGCTCACTTGGGTAAAATCCATGAGGGATGGTCAGTCAGGCAGAGCTCTGCTGACCGACCCTCCTGCACGTCTTACCTGGCATGGAAAAGCACTCAGCCTTCCAGCACAAAAACGGATAGAAGGAAGGGCTTCTGAAAGTCTTGCTTCAATTCACGTGCACTTTTGCTCAGCTCTTGACCAAAGGAGTTAAGCTTATGCGGGAGCAGTTCTTAAAATGAACGAAGAGGTGATTCTGCCACTTTACTCTGCTCTGGTGAGACCTCACCTGGAGTAATGTGTGCAGGTCTGGAGCCCTCAATATAAGAAGGACATGGACCTGATGGAGCGGGTCCAGAGGAGGGCCACAAAGATGATCGGGGGGTCAGAGCACCTCTGCTACGAGGACAGGCTGAGGGAGCTGGGGTTGTTCAGCCTGGAGAAGAGGAGGCTCTGGGGAGTCCTAATAGCAGCCTTCCAGTACCTGAAGGGAGCCTACAGGAAGGCTGGGGAGAGCCTGTTTACAAAGGCTGTCAATGACAGAACAAGGGGTAATGGCTTTAAACTGGAGAAAAGCAGATTTAGATTAGACATTAGGAATAAGTTCTTTACTGTGAGGGTGGTGGAGCACTGGAACAGGTTGCCCAGGGAGGTGGTTGAGGCCCCATCCCTGGAGATATTCAAGGTGAGGCTCGACGAGGCCCTGGGCAACCTGGTCTAGTTGGGGATGTCCCTGCTGACTGCGGGGGGGGTCGGACTGGATGACCTTTGGAGGTCCCTTCCGACCCAGATTATTCTATGATTCTGTGAAAGTGTGGTGCAATCATTTCTATACCGTGCCGCCGTCTGGCTCTGCTGCCACTATGAGCTTCTTAAACACAACCCCCTTTTTTTTCCCTTTGCCTGCGGAAGTCTGGCTCTCCCAATGAGCTCACCCGCAACAAAAGCTCCTTGGAGCCTTGTTCAGCTCCAGCCAGGGCCTACCTAACAACGGCTCCTTTCCTGTCATTCTCTCGCCTACTAGACATAGCAGCCTTATGAGTATTTGGGTGGGGTAGGAAGGAGATTGCAACATCCATTAAGAAGGGGGAAAAAAAAAAAAAGGAAGGCTTGTCTGTCTCTCACTTTTCAAGTGCAGCTGTAAAACTTTCCTTGGCCTTTGAAAACTGAGCTCTGCCATGTAGTGGGTGCGAGCTGTGGAATACGTCAGCCTTTGAAGTTAGGCCTTTAAATAGGCAATTGCAAATGGCATCCAAATTTAAGCTTGTGTAGCAGTTTTGCTGCAAGCTGGAATAAGCCACTTATTCTGCCAGCGCACTGTGGATGGTGAGGCAAAGTTACAAATACCCACACCTCTGTATGTCTTTCCCAGCCACCAAACCATGGTCACCCTGGTGACGACAGATCTGAATCTCTAGAAATGTAGTTGTATCGTGAGCCTCTTGTTGAAACCAACTTTATATTTCCTTGCAAGGCTTCAGTCTTCTGTTTTGCCAGAAAACTGTGCCGGCTGTGACTGAACACTGCCGTGTTCACAGGATTGCAGCCACAGATAAGCAAACCTGTCCTGAAGTGGCTGAATAAGAGTGGCTGAAAGGCAACTGTCTCCTGTTTTTCATTCGTTTATTTGCAGGGAAAAAACAGGCCACACAGGAGAAGGCAACTAAGAGCCCCGAAGCATTTATTTTCTCATTTGTAGTGTGTTGAGTGCTTAGAGACTACCTGCCACTTGGTACAATGCGGCACTTCATAGTTCTTAATCTATAGGCATTACTTTTCTACAGAGGTATATTGTTCTTATTTTTAATGCTGGGGACAGGGATAAAAGCTTTGTTTGCGCAAGGAGTTGAATTAATGGGTAGAGCTGCACATAGGGTTTCTTTCTATCCTAATCTACTGTAAGATGATCTGAACAGGCACGGTGAGTTTGAAGCAAGTTGTGCTGCCCCAGCAAGAACATGTCTACCCCTTGGGTATTTGCACTGCATATCTTTATGTATCTACCTAAATTCCCCTGATCCACCATTGAGAAGTAGCCTTGTTACTTTACCTGCACACAGTTGGATGTCCTTGGAGAAGTGAAAAGTAGAGATGAGAAATTAAATTGGCTTGTATTGCTTTGTTGGTGCCTTCTTGTCAATTTATTGACGGCGAAGTTTCCAGTATATTCCCGGTGGGAGAGAAATTCAATCCAGAAAAGGGAAAACATCACTTAATTTTCAACAATACTTAGTTACATTCCAGAATTTACACAGCTCTCTTGGGAAATATCTTTCCTGTATCCATTGTCTTAATGTAGTGCCTTTCCTAATCATCCTTTGTCACCTCCAAGCTTCTGGAAAAGTGAGTGTTTCCCAGGGTGTAGGTGGAGGGAGAAGAGTTTGTGCGTTGCTGCCTAGCTTCTCATTGTGATGTTGTGTTAATCAAGTTAATCAAGAGCAGTGACTCATAGAAAATGAAGACTGGATAATTCAAGTGATTATTTATCACTTCTGTGGTCTACAGGATTATTTCCTGCTGGAGAAAATAGCCCAAGGCACTTGCCTGCTACAGAACACATCTTTGTATTTATTTTAAATTTTTCCTTTCTGTAACTCAAAGGTAAAAAGCTTCAGAAATTCTCTCCCTCCATATTATTACTTCTTTGTAATCTACCGTGTAACTCTGATTAACTCAAAGGTTGCAGAGGTAGAGCCAGATTTCAGCTCCAGCTCTGCCTCTAGAAGCAAAGTCCCACTTTGTTCTAGAGCAAAAGGGGAATCAACCCCTTTGTTGGACTGTCCTAAATGCCCCCTGTCCCTCCCATGCTGCTCCCAAGCTTTGTCCCTGAACCTGACACAGCAACTGAAACACCTTACTCCAGTTCAGAGCCTGAAGAAGCATCTTAATCCTTATAAAGGCACAGGTGTGGGGTAGGGGGTTGCTTTTTGGTCTGCTTTTATCATCTTCTAGCAATTTGTTGTTTCCAACTCAAATGGATACTCACCTGCTGAACTGAAGTTAGGTACTTCAAAGGATGAAATACCAGTTGTTGTTCTTTGGTCAAAACTTATGCACTGTAAGCTTCTGGCTTTTTTCTCTCTTGCGTTGTAGTGGCTGCATGCCTGTCTGGGAAGGGATGAAACAGCAAGCGGGAGGTGCTTCTGCTGTGACTGCTGTCTCTTCTGCTGCCCCTTTTGGCCTTTGAAGAGGGGTGCTGTGTTTGCTATCAGTGTACTTACCTGTAAAGTGTTAATCTTTCCGGCTTTTTTCTTTTTTTTCCCCCTCATAGGATGATGAGAGTCTGAAACACTTAACTCATGAAGAGCAGGATGTTCTCATGTTCTTTGAGGAAACCATAGATGCCTTAGAAGATGACTTGGAGGAGCCGGTCCTATGTGACAGTGGCATCCACTGTCAGTCTCCAAGGTCAACGGAAGAAAATGTGTCCAGTCATTCAGAGACTGAAGATATCATCGACTTAGTACAGTCAACACCTGAGAGCAGTGACCATGAAGGCCCTCCTAGCAGAGATGCAGAACCAGGTAGTAGTCTTGCTTGAAAGTGTGGTTTTCCCTTTGACCTAGCCCTGGCATACTCCAGTTCTCAACAGAAACAGCTAAAGAAATCGCATACCTTCCTTACTATGTCAACATGAATCTGTTACACATCAGGAGCTCAAAGGGCTGTGATTGACTTGGGATTTCTGAAATTCTTGCTGTAACTGTAACTATTTGGGTGTTTTCTCATGGAGGTCATGCATATGATTAAGTTGTTGGATTGCTGTTCAGTCCCCTGCCGGGTGACCGAGTTTTAACAGAACTGGGTATTATGCAGAGTCATCACAGCAAGGCAGACTTGTGCTTATCCATGCAGGCACGCTCTGCTTCTCTCTAAGACCTCTTAAGACTTTCTCTAAGAGTTGTAAGATAGCAGATTGTCTGTAGTGTTACTTTGTGTGGGACTGAAAGGCACATGATCCTATCGATAAGTTTGTGACAAGGTTGTGCATGGCATGTTGTTTTTTTCACCCTGTAGAGTTTCCTCTCTCTGTTTTCAGAGAATGGATTTATCAGCTGGTACCTACAGTGGGATGTAATGTGTCCTCCCCTGGCTGTTATAATAAAGAAGAATTGCATAACTCTTACAGAATAAATTAGCCCATTGAAACACAGTAAAGCAGATGGTGAATGAATGGCAGAAAGAGATCTTGTAGTGAATGCGTTGTATATATGGTGATTTGAACTATAACATCGCCTACAAGATGCCATTGCTGGGAGTTCAGTTATAGTTTCTTCTGGCAACGTGGGCTGAGTTTGAATTAGGAAGTTTGGGGGAGGGGAGTACTGATGCTTGCTAATCCTAGGTGAAAGAAAGCCTTGTATTCTGCTCATTGTATTGTGTTCTGACATTATTGCTGCTTTGTCTTTTCAAGTGTCAGATGCTACCTGGAGAACTGAGAGCCCTAAGCCAGCTGTACCTGTACCTGCTGATCTTCCCCCATGCCCCCCGGTACCACCACCATCGATCTCTGAGACGCTTCCCCTCCCTCCTCCACCACCTCCTCCTCCAGTGCAGCACCCAAAATTGCTCCGCTCTATCCCCACCCCGCTCATCATAGCCCAGAAGATGTCTGAGCAGCAGACGGAGGGCAGGGCGCGCTTCCCCAGTGCCCTCAAGGAGGGGAATTCGGACAGGAAGAAAACCCCCGTAGCCAACGGTAACTATTCTGCAGCTCTGAAGCACCCTCCTGCACCTGCACCCAAACTGCACCGCTTCCCGAGCAACATCAACATCACAAATGTCAGTGGCAAAGAATTCAACGAGACTATTTCAAAAGCAGCCGTTAACGTCCAGGAGCGGAAAGCCCAGGTGCTGGCCAACATCAATGGAGGAGCTTTTCTCGCACCTGATCTGGAGGAGAAGCTGCAGAAAAACGATTTCTTGTCCCGTAACAGAAGTTCTTCCTTAAGGGATCTTTCCTCTGAGCAAACGCGATACGAGGCCCTGACAAAACTTGGCCTAGTTAAGGGAAAGCCAGCTCAGGACCAAGTGGACCATGCCCCAAGCACTCAGCAGCTTGATGTGCAGCCCAAACGGGCAGACGCTGTTCCCAATGGATATCAAAACATCCACGAGATCCTAAAAAGCGAGCCCAGCCCTTTCCTTCCTATGGGCAAAACTGTAACAATCAAACCAGAGGTAGCTCTTGCTGCTAACAAGGTCAGCAGCGCGCAGCAGAACACACCAAAACCTTTTAATGATTACAAACAACCCAGTCTAAACCTGGATATGAGGAGGAGGTCAGGTTCGCTGCCTAGACCTTCAGGATTTCGATCCCAAGGGATAACGGTAAAGTTTTCTGGCCGTGGCTCAACAGAAGAAGCGAGGAGAGAGGCACTTCGGAAACTGGGGCTACTGAAGGAGACTGCGTAATTCGGATGGGAATGTTTTGACAACCCGGGTGGAAGTCGTAGCGTGGCTTTCTGCTAGAATTGTCCCGACAGGATTGGGATCAAACAAACTGGAAGATGAAAGGGGAAGTTCTCTGTTTCTGACAAGCTAAGGAGGTACTAGACACTGTGGAATGACCACTCGTGTTCATCCCAGAAGGACTGACACCACGCGCGGTCACGGACAGCGGTGGGTTTCAGCTCTCCTTCCTACAGGGATACTCATCTATTGCTCTTTGTGACTAAGAGGAATTTTATTTAAGTAACGCTGAACTGTAGCAGGCAGCGTCTTGTTAATGAAGTCTACAGAGCAGTATTGTTGTACATAGCAAACTGAGTGGCAGATCTGCCTTCTTTGCTCTTTCTGAAGCCAAAAATGAGAGCTCCGTTTGTCTTGCCCACATGTGTATGTCTGTTCCTGGGAGCTCGAGATAATGTCAAAACTGAAATTTCTGACCAGCGTGAACACGCTTCTTGGTTTTTTGTTGTCTGTATTATCTGGCTTGGCTTCGTTCCCTCACCACCAGTGGTGGAGTCCTCCGCTTCCTTGCGGTGTCCCCGCTCGACTCAAGACTGCCCAGAGCCTGGTTTCTGGTGTGACCTTCTCTTTGAGAGAGCGGCCCAAGCTCTGAGCGGGTGACTGCGTCACTCTGCTGCTTCGCTTGAAGTCTCGCCTTTCTTCCCAGCCACCTGCTTCTCGCTCACGCTCCAGCAACCTCCGTGTCCAGTGACGGGCACCGGAGAAGCCTCAAGGATATGCACCACACGCCGGTTTTTCGCACTGACAGCCAAAGAGTCTCCTGACAATCTGTGACCCCACTGTTCTGTCCCAGTGACGACCCTAGAGCAGAGAAGCCATAGAAACAAGTCAACTTCGTACCAAATGCGAGAACCTTCCGTCAAAAGGTTTTTACTTTAGGGTTCCTGTGAAGAAGCTGTTACTTTTTGAACAATAGCTGTACTACACTCAATAGTTGTAAGTTCTGTTACTTCTAAAAAACTGTCATTTGATCTTCCTGTAGTTTTGACAGCCCTAATAGTCCTCTCTTCACAGCCTTAGTTGGTTCTGCCCTGCCAATGCATAACTGAAGTTACAGCCAAAATTCCTGCGAGCAAAGCGGGGTTACAGGAGAGCGCTGTGTGTGTAAAAGAGCACGTCACTCCTGAATGGTCCAAGTTGGCGTTATTTTGCCTTTGTTCAATAGACACGCTTTTAAAGATGGTCTCAAAGTATATTTGTGTGTTGGTATGATTTATTTTTTAAATATGGCAAAGCTGCTCTTCCACACTAAAACTCCCTTCTCTTTTTTGTACGCCTGAAAACATCAAGAATAGCCATTTTAGAATCAAATGCCAAACGCCAAACCCTCTAAATTTCTTGTTATTCCTGCGTGTTTAAGAGTTCTCAGTGTTTTGTTGGTTTTTTTCTAAAGGGAAAAACTCACTTATTCTCTGCACTTTCTAAAGCCTCGAGCAACCCCCTCTTTTTTCCAAGTGGCTGAGTAATAAACCTTGGAGAGGAGGAGGGGAGCGGCTATAATAGAAACCGACACACCCTTCGGCGAGGAGCTCTGACATAACTGTGATAAACAAGTTTGTAGTTCTTGTGATAAAGTATTTCAAACTTGCTGAGCTGTACTTGTAAATGAAGCTGTCGTGAAGCAAAAATCTTTGCCTCATTTTTAACCTGCCTCATAAGTTAAAGTTTTTTTTTTTGTTGTGTTTTTTTTTTTTTTTTAATTATCTGCTTGCTGCTTAAATTTTTAATTGTGTTGTTATGGTATCTGGCTGGTTCTGTTCTGTAGTTATTCTTCTCAGCCTTTTCACTGGGTAAGCGATCCTGTTGCCCATTGTGACAGGCAGACTATACATAAGCAATCAGTAATTAAAATATGTGGCCATTCCTGGGTCTGGCGAAGCACTTTGGCATGCATAATCACATGGGAGAAGTGCCGCTGACACAAAAAAGGCTGCTTGTGTGCTACGAGTAAAGCACACGCTTGTTTTGCTGGGCTGAGTCTGTAACCCTAACTCAGAAAGACAAGGAAGCACATAAACCACATCCAAGCATCTGCCTCCGTGCAGCCTGGACTGGAGTCCCCCACAGGTGGATGGTGCATCGTAATTTATTAACATAACCTGCTAAGTAAATTTAAATATTTCATGACCTTTGTGCTTTTAAATCCGGTTAAAGCAAATTCTTCATTATAAATGTGAAGTGCATACAAAGCAATCTTCACATCTAATCGTTTCTTGCCAGCTCTTCTTTGAGTTGTTTACAGCTGAGAGTCCACGCTAAGCAAACGGGAGGGGAAAAAAAAACCAAACCAAACCTGATGCTAATTCAGTCCTGTTCAATAACTCTGTAACATAACCCTATTTAAAAAAAACAAAAATAACTTAGATGTTTAATATCTAAAGTATAAAGTTGCAGTATGCTGAATTAGCTGGATCATGTTCTTTCATCCTTTGTGCAGGGCTGCATCCTCAACCGGTGGGAAGTGAGAGTTAGATCTTCATTAGATAAACCAATTTCTGCCCAGTGAGGACTTGGAACGAGGTATTCATTGTGGCCCTTCATTATAGCGATTATCCTACTGGTAAATTCTTCTCTGTGCCTAAAACTGTAGTAAGTAAAGCCATGTACTAAATGAAGTTAAGAGTCTAGCTGCTAATTACCTGTATATAAACTTAGCTCTATTTTGTGTATCTTGTTTTGTGTGTATATATCGTTGTGATTTTATTTTTTTTCCCCCTTGTGTTAGAGGTAACTGTCTTGCACAAATCTGATAAATCATCTATTAAACTGGGATAAAACCAATGAAACGATGGCAGATGGGAGGTGGAATTTTGTTCTTTGTCACCCAATAGCATGCACCTTTCTCGGAGGAGGGAAGGGACTTTATTTAATGGCCAGTATCAATTGAACAGCTTTTCTTTTTGCAACTGTGGATGTGTGTGCGAGTAGAGCTCAATCCTGTCACACCAAGAGGGAAGGAGGGAGGAAAAAGACCCCACAAACAAAAAAGAAAGGAGGATTATGTGTGTCTTCTGTAAAGAGATGTGTATTCTCATTGCTGGGCTTCAGGAACTGTGATCAGGGTCCTTGCAGGAATCAAGTCCATCCTGAGGAGTGTTAGAAGTAGGTAAAAGCGTCCCCCGCCAACTCCCAATATTTTTGCAATATTAAAATGACTTTTCCAAGAGGAATATTGGATACATGGAAGAATAGTAGTAACTTACCTTTGTGTTCCCATGGCTGCCTTCCACGGGTGTTACCATGAGTGAGTCTGATTCTGCTGAGCGTAGATGTCTGTCTTGTTGCACAGGACAAAGTCCCCCTTCAGAGGATGTTCCTCCCCATCTCTTCTGAGACTGCTAAGGTGCTTCCAGCCAAGAAGTAGCGCTGACTCTGACGTGTTCCTGCAGCTACTGCTGCTACGTGGAGTACAGAGGGGAAGGTTTCCCAATGAAATGGTGGTGGCTAAATCATCTTGCGCTGAGACTTGTCCCGCTTCAAGTAGGGAAAGGTTTAGAGCCAAAACTAACAAACTCTGACTTGATAACAATGATGATAAAGCCCTCAGAAGAGCAGATGTTGAGGAATGAGTGGCTGTTTTTAACTCAGACTCCCTTGGGCAAGGACTGCATTCAGTGGCTTCAGCCCCTACTTCTGCATCCAGGCTGGAGGGTGACACCCCCACCCAGCTCATACCCTTGAACCAATTCTACTGTTTTGAAGGTGGATTTTTTTAAACTTTTTTTTTTTTTGGGTTGTGGTGAGCATTTATGCAAATGTCATGTATCATAAAAGATAAAATGGAAATCACTCTAGAAAAAAATTAACTTCCATTTGCATGAGGTACTTTTTTATCCCCCGGGTAGGATGTTGGCAGTAGCCAAAAGCATCAGCAGGTCTAGCAGCCTGTCGCAAAGCTTTCCAGGGCTGCCTCAGGGCTTGGGTACGTGTCCCAGCCAGGCCAGGGCAGGTGGCCTCTCATAAGTGTGTCCAACTCCAGCCCGGAGCCAGTGTGAGAGAATTTAACTTGGCTCCATCTAGAATGAAACTTAAACGAAGCTACGGCGCCTCACCTTTGCTGTAGGGTAGAACCTCGCGTACCTGCCCACTTACCCTCAGCCTTTCAAGTGGCTGCAGCTCTGGGAATAAGCTTTTGATGGTTTTGACTCCTCCTGTGCTTGTTTTATAAATAAAGCAAATAAATCTGGCTTCTCCCTTAAAAATAAACAGCTTGAGAAAGTGTTACCTGTAACTGATGGGGGAAGGCAGGAGGCTGATGGTGGATGATGGTTCCAGCCCGGCAGCTGGGGCTGCTTTTCTGTGCTGCTGGAGGCACAAACAGAAGGGCTGCAATTTACAGTGCTCACGAGCGACCTCAAAACTGGTTTGTAACTGAACCCACCGAGGTTAAAAATTACAGACCACGTTCTTCAGCTGCCTGGTGGTGTTGGTCATGGTTGTTCCCGGCAGAGCGGGAGCCCGGGGCGGCGCAGCTCCAACGCCGTGGCGAGCGGGGCAGTGAGGGTGGGGGCTTGCTGGGGTGGCAGCCACAGAGCCCAGCCCTGAGGTGTGAATGTATCATACAAACCCTGAGCTTTGTATGTAGGTTTTGAATTTGAGGTGTATCCCATGTGGCCCCCACAATTCTCACTTGTTCTTGATGGCTTGGACCCCGAGCAAGGTGTTTTGGTGTCTTTAATAAGTTGGCGCGGAAAGACAGGGAGGGTGAACGTGAAGTGAGTGGGAAAACTTGAAAGTCTATTTACCTTACTTAAACATATTTACCTCTAAATGTTACCTTTCTTCTGCTCTAAGGATCTGACAGCGATCTCAGCTTCATCTATCACTCTGCTTGTAGAATTTTGTGAGGTTATGAGCTTACATCCGTGCTGGAACAGCACCGGCCACAGGGATGGTGGCCACGGTCGGGCAGAGGCTGGTTTGAGGGGTGGCAGCTCACAATCACAGAACGCTATGGGGTTGGAAGGGACCTCTGGAGATCATCTAGTCCAACCCCCCTGCCAAAGCAGGTCCACCCAGAGCAGGCTGCACAGGAACATGTCCAGGTGGGTTTTGGACATCTCCAGAGAAGGAGACTCCACCACCTCCCTGGGCAGCCTGTTCCAGGGCTCTGCCACCCTCACAGGAAAGAAGTTCCTCCTCATGTTTAGGTGGAACTTCTTATACTCAAGTATAAGAAGTGCCCGTTACCTCATGTCCTATCCCTGGGCATCACTGAAAAAAGACCAGCCCCATCCTCTTGACACCCTCCCTTTAAGCATTTATAAGCATAACACACTAATAATAAATATTATAATACTTATAAGTATAAAAATACTAATAGTAATATTAGTATTAAAACGCCAGGGGAGGTTCAGGCTGGATATTAGGAAAAATTTTTTCACCAAAAGGGCTATCAGACATTGGAATGGGCTGCCCAGGGAGGTGGTTGAGGCACCATCCCTGGAGGTGTTCAAAAGACGCTTTGATGTAGTCCTGGGAGGTATGGTTTAGCGATGGTTACTCCTTGTTTGTTGTGCGGGTGTCTATTTTTGTCAGTTAGGTTGAGGTTGGACAAGATGATCTTTAAGGTCCCTTCCAACCTAGAAGATTCTGTGATTCTGTAATCTGGGGACCTGTGGGAAGAGGCTGGATGAGGCAGAGCCAGGGGAGGGACAGGCCTGGCAGCAGAGGGGTTTGGGGGGAGTGCTCCCCCAGCAGGAGAGGAGCGTGGCCCCTGCCTGCGCAGGAGAGCAGGTCTGCCATCTGTGGCCTTGTGCTCTCCCTGCTTTCCCCCCTTCTCCCCCCACGCTCTCCTTCACCCCCGGCTGAAGCCATAACCACCAGTGGGAGCTGGGATGAGTCGCTCTGGGGGGTGGCTGGACCCACAGCCAAAACACTGGCTGCGCTGGGGACCTGGCTGTGGTGTCCCCGTGCGAGTGCGACTGTAGGTCAGATATCTTACTCTATAAATAGTGGGCAGCCCCGGAGCCCTCGGAGCTCCTGCCCGGCGGCGGCTGCACACCAGGATCTCCCCTGGAGCGGGGACGCTGGCTTTAGGGCTCTGCTGCTGGAGGCTGGGAGATCCCTTGCCGCCACAGACCCTCGGTAAGTGACTAATTGCACCCTAAACTCTGAAATCTCAGCGAAGGGACGGCAAGGGCTGATTGCGCCTGTCTAAGCCTTTAGGATAACCTGTTGACCAAGGGGCAGGGTTGGATCCGCAGCCGGCTCCTCTCTGGGAAGGAGTTTAGAAAGCAAAGAGGGGGGGCAGGGGATCCTTTCTGAACTTTGGGACCCAACAGGAGGGTGTCCCTGACACTTCTCTCTGTCCCTGTCCTCTGGGCAGTGAATAACCCAGTGTACCTCGCCATCGAATCTCGTCCAACACTGTCACATTCCCTACTAACTTTGTTAATTCACTGCTTTTTATACTAATAAATATTTCACTGCTTCTCCCTTACAAGTGAAGTTAATCTCTCCGTCCGCCGCACCATCCCCTTGGCCATTCATGTACCATCGCTTGGCCACCAGCTGATGGGTGAGTTATGTTGGGTAGATACCTGTTTTGTCCAAAATTTCATCCTGTATGTATCCCTGATAATGCTCCAGAACACGCTCCACCAGCACAAGCCCAGCTGCTGGCACTTCGGGATTGAGTTTAGCCCCATCTTGAGTGCTGTGTCCAGTTTTGGGCACCTCACCACAAGAAAGACATTGAGGTGCTGGAACGGGTCCAGAGAAGGGCAACGAAGCTGGTGAGGGGTCTGGAGCACAAGTCTTCTGAGGAGAGGCTGAGGGAGCTGGGGGTGTTCAGTCTGGAGAAGAGGAGGCTGAGGGGAGACCTTCTCGATCTCTACAACTCCCTGAAAGGAGGGTGTAGCCAGGTTGGGTTGGTCTCTTCTCCCAAGTAACAAGTGATAGGACAAGAGGGAATGGCCTCAAGTTGTGCCAGGGGAGGTTTAGATTGGATTCCAGGAAAAATTTCTTCATGGAAAGGGTTGTCAAGCATTGGAACAGGCTGCCCAGGGAAGCGGTTGAGATGCCATCCCTGGAAGTATTTCGAAGACGTGTAGACGTGGTGCTGAGGGACATGGTTTCGTGGTGGACTTGGCAGAGTGAGGTTTACAGTTGGATTCCGTGATCTTAAGGGTCTTTTAAAAACTAAATGATTCTATGATTTGGCAAGGTGGTTTTTAAAATCAACATGAGTGTGGCTGCGGATGCTTCCTTAGATATGGGTCTGAGAGGAAGCATTTAATTCATCACTTCTTATGTGCAACCCTCCACCTGCCCAGGGTGGACATTAGCTCTCCGCTAATCCCCGCGTCACGTAGAGGCAAAGACAGAGAAGTCTTCATCATCGTCACCACGTCGACTCCCAAACCATAAATATCTTTTTCCCCTGAGGTAAGGAGGGTCCTTAGACTGGATGGAGCCAAACCCTTCCAAGGGACCACACCCTTCTCTTGCGTGTTTTGTTTTTGTTTGCTTTTTGTTGTAGTTTGGTTTTTGTTTTTTTTCCCCTCAGAACGGGGCTTTCTCTTCCTATTGGAGGTGACCCCTCCCAAAGGAGGAAATGCCTTTCTTGAGAAGTCCTCGGTGCATCCCTGGCTACCTCACCGACTGGTGGGATGCCTTCCTACCTCCAGGGATTTGCGAGGAAAGGTTATTTTTGTTAGTTGGGGCAGCCAGTACTTCTCAACCGTTGGCTTTTTTCCGTTGGGTGGTACTTACCTCCTGCTACGTGCCACCGGCACAATAAAGAGAACCAGAAGAGGCTTCAGTAACCTTAGAAGGAAGCTGAAGAGCGGGAGGAGCAGCAGAGGAAGCAGCTGGGGGGCTGGAAGGAGCAGCTCAGCTTCAACTTCTCTTTTGTTTGTGAGTCTTCGCACCTCCCCCTGAGCCCTAACGAATGTTTCCCAAAGCCCCAGAAATCATAAATTAATCCTGAGGGGGTCCCCAAAGCAGCTGAGGCAGCGTTATCCTGGGGGTCTCCGTGTCACGAAGGAATGGGGCTGTTACAGTGTCCTCAGCTGAGGGACAAACAGAGCCCACCTTTTTGGGGGGGGTTGGGTTTCTTTTTCCCCATCATTTAAAAAAAAAAAAAAAATACATATATATAGTTCACTCTGCTAATGAAAGAACTTGATAAAAACTTTGGTAAAGGTTTGAGTTTAAAAGAAAAGAAAGAAAAGCCTTTGGTTTAACAGCTGAATGGGGCTCCAGCTCCACTTCCCGAAGCCCATGAGATGAACATCCCTCACCTTCTCGTGCTGGAGCCAGGCAAGGACGCTGTGGAGCTGCTGCCTGAGCTCTGTCCCAGCTGTTGGCTTTAGCCCCTTCACTGGCGGTGGCTGCCCCCAGTAGTGTCCCCTCCCACCCCACCTCCAGGCTCTCCCAGTAAGCGAACGCCCACCTCCCAGTCCCACTGTGCTGCCTGACAAAGCCCACGATGGACCTCAGGGCGGGTCCTATCTTCTTGGTCGGCCCCAGAGGGACTCAGAAGCCTCGTGGAGCTCAACGCAGCTGCGGGGCAGGGTGTGAGCATCCCTCAGGGACCTGGAGAGCCACCACCGAGCTGGGGGGGTGGCCTCAGAGACCCCAGCTCTTGCCGGGCACAGCACACGCTGGTGCTCATGGCCATCACAACGCTCCCCGCTTATCCTTGACTGTGGCTCCCCCTGCAAGTCCCTTCCCTCCCCAATCCACCCTGGGAGATCTCTGCTGTCACGGGGTCACTCGTTTCCTCAAGGGTTTGGGGAGGTCAAATTCACCATCAAACGTTGGTGATGTATTTTTTGTCCCCCATCATGTCAGGGGAAGCTCCCTGCTCTCGGGGCTTGGGTTATTGGAACCATCAGAAAATTGTGTAATATTATTATTATTATTATTATTTTTTAATCTGTTCTCTGCCTGCTGATCCGCCCCCCTGAGGAGGGGCAAGAGCTGCGTTTCCCAGCCGGGAAACCAGGGCAGTGACGGGAAGCCAAAGGGAAAAAAAAAAAAAAAAAAAAAAAAAAAAAAAAATAAAAAAAAAAAAAAAAAAGAAAGAGGCAGAGATGAGCTTGACCTTCTGGTTCCCAGGCTCGTGCGCTCATCCTGAATCACGCTTCCTCTCCCGCCACCGCACCGACCGCCCCGGGAACGGTTACTTGCCAGCCCTGGAGACAAAAAAAAACCCACTAAAAACCCACAACCAGCAACCTGGAAGCTTCGATTCACAGGTGCAATGAGTTGTCCGTACTCTGCCTAAGGTAGCTAAGCCACCCATTGTACCCATGCTCAGAGGGTGGGACCAGAGCAGAAGGAAAGGCAGGGGGAGAGGCCGTCATGGCAGGAGGGAGGTTATTTCATCCCATTCAAACCTCTTGTTAGGAAACACTTCTCAAGGCGTTTCTATCTCCAGTGCACGAACCGGCACGAGGGTAGAGGGATCAACGGGGTCTTCAGGCAACAAACTTCATTACCCCGAAACATTTCCTGCCTTCCTAAATGGATTTACTTTGCCTGATTAGGTTTAATTTTTTTTATTTACGGCATGAGTTTTCCAGCGCGCTCCAGCCCAGGAAATGGGCACTGCGTCCTGAAATAAAGCCTCCAGCCCCACCGAGAGCGTCCTCTGCGGCGTGTCACCCTGCAGGCAACAGCCCTGCCTCCTTTGGAACCCAAGGCTGGTTTGATTTCACCTCAGGCAAGACTCACAGCTGGTAAAAACCCCGCAGTTTCACAGGGCGTGGGATTCGGGACCAACCTGAATAATAAACTGCAATCACAGAATCACACGGGGTTGGAAGGGACCTCTGGAGATCATCTAGTCCAACCCCCCTGCCAGAGCAGGTCCACCCAGAGCAGGTTGCACAGGTGGGTTTTGAATGTCTCCAGAGAAGGAGACTCCACCACCTCCCTGGGCAGCTTCTTCCAGGGCTCTGCCACCCTCAAAGTGAAGAAGTTCCTCCTCATGTTTAGCTGGAACTTCTTCTATTCAAGTTTCTGCCCACATTAAGCCTCTCTAGCATTACAACAAAAAAAAAAGGGAGAGTTTGTCTAAGGCCTGCTGTTGTGTCCATCTTTCCACCGGGAAAGAAAAGCCCACAAGACGGATGAGGAATCAGCGTCTTCCAGGAACAGCTCGGCTGAATTCCAGGAGGAGCAGAAAGATCCTCCAGGACCAGGCTGACCACCAGGTCTTCCTCCCAGGAGAGGGCTCATCCTGCCCCGAGCCAGAGGAGGAAGCCAGAGCCCCACCACCGCATGAAAAGCTTCTCAGAGCAGAGATAAGAAAAGCCAAAGCCGCCTCTGAGATCCCTCTCCCCACTTCCTTACCCAGGACTCCATGTCCGTCCCTCCAGGGAAGCCACTTCCAGCAACTCATATCAAGTTAATAACCACTCACTGGGTTAACGTAATGAGGCACCAAACCTCCCCACAGGTGGGTTATGAAGGTCCCACTGCTGCATCCAAGCCTTGCTTCCCAGGAGAGAACATCTGCTCCTTAGCTTACTATGAGCAGATATATGAAAGAGAGGTGTGTGTGAATATATATTTTATATATTTAATTAAAATAATTGGATATTAGTGCAGCAAGGAGGACAACCAGCTCAGCTGGGCAGTGACACAGACAGAGGAACAGCTCTCCCCCACCCCTGTGCCAGCTGGAGGAAGTTTCCAGCTGTCACGGAGCAGTGGTGGCCCTGGCACCAGGCGAGGGTGTGGGTTCTTGCAGGGTGTGTGGTGTCCCCGTCCCGCTGGTGGGGAAGGGCTTCTGAAACCCTCTCCCGTGGGACATCCTCTTGCCCCAGAGAGGTGGGCACAGTCACTGCTCTCTCGCAGCATCGCTGGCATCAGCCAGGAACTGCCCAAGAGGAAAGCCAAGGGTTCGGTAATGAATATATCCCCAAAATGGGGATATTTAGTTCAATTTGATTTGATTCAACCAAATTAATTAGAGAAGAGGCTTTTAAGGGACTGGTTGGTGGCTACAAGCCCTGGAAGGTAGGACCAGCAAGTGGTAAACTTGAGTTCTGAGCAGGCTCCTTGGGCATCCCCAACTCCCGTGTTTGCACGGGCTGGTCCTCGTTTGCAGGGCAGCAGAGCGGGCAGCGGTGGCTGATGAGGGCAAAATTAAGCCTCTCGTTAACACTGTCTCAGCATTTCTTCTCCCGCAGGGAGCTGACTGAGGTCACAGCAACCCACTTCCCACACTCAGGCACCTGTTAAAGGCAAAAAGCCACACCTGAGCAATTCTGCGTCTCTGTGAGGTTTTAAGGGCACCAGAGGGCTTTTCTTCAGTGGAACCAGCGGGACACAACCCATCCCTCCTCACAGCATCACAGATCCTAAGATCTGATCTCCACTCTTCCAGTTTAAAACCATCACCCCTCGTCCTATTATGATGTAACCAGCCTTAAAGTATTGGATAATTTATCAAGAGGAGGCCAGGGGGATTCTTTCCTGGGGACAAATGTAGCCCCAAGGATTTCACACCACATAGATTAACTCAAAGTTAGTATTTTTCCCCAAATTTCAGTAACTTACATCAAATGGATGGAGCAGAGGACAAAGCCAGGTGCCCACCACCATTTACAACCCCAAATACCAACACCTTCTGCCTTTCTTGTTGTGCCACCATCTCCAGAGCTGCGCAGAACCTTCGGTGGAGACGAGCATCACCAGCATCTCAGATGGCTTCCTGGGTCCCACTCGTGAGCCTTCCAGCTGTGAAACACGTTAAGGAGAGTGTGATGAGGGCATCCGTACCAAGGCAGCCCTGAGGTGCCACCAAAAAAGTCACGAAACAGAAAAATTAAGGGGTAAATGCAACAAAGTTATCAAGCTCTTGGGCTGTCAACCACGACTTGTTCCCAGCAGAAGAGGTCCCTCCCCTTTATCCCCCACACAATGCACTTTTTTCCTGCAGGTAAGCGTGAAAGAACAAACATCAGCAAAATCTAAGGTTCTTCCTCCTTTTTAATTGTCTCAATCATGTGTTTGCCCAATGGCATGGATCCAGGGGAGGGAAGGAGGCTTTTTTTAACAAAACATTGTTTGTTCTTCTAACAATGATCATAAACACCAAGTGTTTTAGTGGCACAATCATACCCTGACGGTAATAACTTAGAAGTTTATTATTCAAACAATACAAGTAAACGTTTGGACATTTACTCACTTGTTTGACTCTTGACCAAATAGTTTCCTACTCCCTGTACGCTTGGAAGAAACCCAACCTATTTATAGTTGAGTTCTAAGAGACAGCAAAGCGTTGTCTCAGTTGAGCATCTTCAGCAGGGCAGAACGGCACCTGGCTGAGGAAAAACCTTGGTGTGGAAAAAATTAGTGATGAAGCTCAAAAGAAAAGGGAAAAAAAAAGGAAATAATGGAATATATTTATCAGGGGGGGCAACAGCAGGCACCCGGTATCATTCTCAGCCTTCCAGTATCTGAAGGGGCTACAGGAGAGCTGGAGAGGGACTCTTTGTCAGGGAGTGCAGTGACAGGACAAGGGGCAACGGTTTTAAATTGGAAGAGGGGAGATTTAGATTAGATACCAGAAAGAAATTCCTTGCTGTGAGGGTGGTGAGACACTGGAACAGGTTGCCCAGAGAAGCTGTGGATGCCCCATCCTTGGAGGTGTTCAAGGCCAGGCTGGATGGGGCTTGGAGCAACCTGGTCTGGTGGGAGGTGTCCCTGCCCAGGGCAGGGCGGTTGGAACTCGATGGTCTTTAAGGTCCCTTCCAACTCCAACCATTCTATGATTATTATTGTATTTATTTGAAAATAAATAAAATTAAAAATAAAATATAAAAATAAAAATAAATACAGGAAGAGCCCCCGGATCCCCTCTGGGGTTATTGTGCCAAGTCAGCACTTTTCAGCAGCATCACATTCACCAAAGGAAAGGTGTCCCCACGTGAAGCGAAGAGGCAGCTCCATCAGCCACCTGCCCGAGCCCAGCACCGTAATTCCTTGCAGCTCCCACGTTGCTCCCTGCCAAGCGCACGATCGCTGCTCTATAAAAAGAAATAAACAAACCAAACAACCTAAAAACTGGAGCCCATCAGGCAGCCTCCACCACACAGAGGTGGTTTTCTAAGCCTTAATATACATAAAATTTACATTATGTGAGTGTGCAGCAGCATACCTGCCTCAATGCCTATAATATTTTTATCTCCGTAACAGAAACAGCACAACAGATTTCTTTCTCTGAAAACCTGGGAAGTTCATAAAATTATAACAAGTCTGAAAACTCAGCAGTTCATGAAAAAAAAAAAACACCACAACCCCCCCCAACCCAACCATTTCTTCTTTTATCATACAACTGCACTGCAGGGCAGAGAAAGAGGCTGATGCCACCAGCTGGAGTTCAAGGTGTTGCCTGTGAGCAGTGACACTCCTGAGTGAACAAGGCACTTCCCAATTTCGGAGCTTTCCAGCTGCTCCAGCTCCATCCCGGAGCCAGGACTAACACAGCACTCGGCTCTAACAGGTTTTCAAGTGAAGCGCCGTAAGTCGCAGAATCACAGAATGTTTGGGTTGGAAGGGACCTTAAAGATCATCAAGTTGCAACCCCCCTGCCCTGGGCAGGGACACCTCCCACCAGACCAGGTTGCTCCAAGCCCCATCCAGCCTGGCCTTGAACCCCTCCAGGGATGGGGCATCCACAACTTCTCTGGGCAACCTGGGCCACTGTCTCACCGCCCTCACAGTAGAGAATTTCCTCCTAATCTCATCTAAATCTCCCCTCTTTCAGTTTAAAACCATAACCCCTCATCCTGTCACTCCACTCCTTGATAAGGAGTCCATCCCCATCTCTCCTGTAGCCTCTTTAGGTACTTGAAGGTCTAAGGTCTCCCTGAAGCCTTCTCTTCTCCAGGCTGAACAACCCCAACTCTCTCAGCCTGTCCCCACAGCAGAGGTGCTCCAGCCCCTGGGATACCCTAGGGTACATCTCCTCGGGTCCCATGTCTAAGTTCCTCAGGTGGTCACAAACCTGATCTCCTACACTGGGAGGGATTTCATTCCCCCATTCCCTGCCTTGAGTTTTAGGCGTTTGATCGGTGCGAGAAGAGATATTACAGTCGAAAACTAAGGCATAAAAACCTGTTGAGTACAGTCACACAGCACACCCCCTGGTTGTCAGCGAGCCTCACATCGCTGAAGACGCAACTTCAAATGCCTGGACCTGACTCCAGTCCAAATTCTTTCCAGAGAACGATAAGATAAGAGAAATCTTTTACGCAAACAAGGACATGAAACAGTTTCTCTTTCATCTACGTCCATTTTCCCAGATTTAACTCCTCCCTGCACGTTCGGGAAAGCTGCTTTGGAAACACTCCTTGCAAGAGCATCTTCAACTGGTGTCCCTTGAGAAACGCTCCTGGAGGAACAGCCTCCCTCTTTTGCAAGAAAAGAGGAGCAATTACATCAGACATCACTTCGTTAATTAAACTAAACATCCTGTGATCTGGGTAAAGCAGCACGATTCATAGACAACAGACAAGCACTGATGAAAATACAGGTTATTCACCTGCTCCTGCATCAAAACCTGACACACCTGACCCTTTTAATTAAACCTTCTCTAAGGGAAGACAAAGCTTTGTCATGCCACACAGGGAACGGAAGCCCTGCAGTCCCTGCAGCAACCAACTGGACAGAAATCAGGTGGCAAAACCGCTCCACAAGCAGCAGGTCGGCACATACCCACCCCACAGGGGAAAAGCAAACAATAAATAGGATGAAAACATTGTTTTCGCTGTTTATATTCAACCCTGTTTCACTCGCAATGATTTTCGCCATAAGATTTTTATTCAACATGCCATTCGAATAATTTATTTTAAAATTAAACTTCAAATGGTTTCACCGAATCATATTTTGATTTCAGCCTGAAGTCAGGGAAATCCCCAACTGACCCCAAACTATTTTCAGCAAATAATCTTATAAAGATATTTCCATTGATCCAAATTCCATCCAGGGCACATACAAAACAGAGCTAAAGGAAATTCACATGTTTTATTTCTATGCAGTCATTCGATTTGGATAAATTAAATGCTTTTGAAACTAAGCAGCATGTTGAGGAAAGGAAGTTGACTTTAGTTTGAACCACAATTAGATGCTTAATTTGCTATTAGGAATTGGTCAGCATTTTTCATCAGGGAAGTGGAAATTAGATTTGACCGATGGATGCGGCCACGTCGCTGCAGAAGACATTCCTGGAGGAGCTCAGAGTGACAAACGTCATTAATAAATGTACCCATAAATTTTATGCAGAAAAAAATGGATATGAAAAGAATCACACACGACTTGAAACGTAGACCTGGTCTTCCTACAAGGTCCTCCTCCTCCTCTCATCATTCCAGCCCTTCTCAATCCCACTCTCAATGATCTACTCTGTGATTAAAGGACACAACTTTAAATAGATATATTTTAAAAACCTCAAATTCTTCTCACCAAAGCTCATGCACTGTAGAATCCCCTGTAAGCGCTGTGTAACTAGCTGAAGCAGACGGCTGCTGTCTGTATCTCAGCACTGCCTGGTGACAGCAGCAGAAACACTATTTGGCCACAATTTCACTTAAGTTTTCAAGCAAATCATCCCCGGGGGGGTTCTGCTCCCCTCTTGTCTTGGTCCAGGTAAAGGTCCACCACAGCATTTCACCCCTCCACCTGTCAGCGCATGACATGCAACAAGAGGGAACTTTATTACTATTAATCTACCCAAAGCCAGCTTAATTAAACTCAGGTGAAACTAAATGCATACAACAGCTTACGGTACGTGAAATTATGATCTCAGTTTACAACCCTCTGCTAAGCAGTAAGAAAATCTTGCATCTACTAAGGGCAGGAATCCTCCTGCTTTGGAAAAACACCATCTATTTTAACACTGTTTGTAGGAAGCGCCGCCCGAGCCCCACGACGTACCACAAACTCTTCAAAACACGGGTTCAGAGGCAGCAAAGTCAACGTAAAGAGACAGACGTCGATTCTAAATTACAACACTTTATTGCAGCATTGGCAAAGGTCAGATTTCTGAAGCTGGTGAAGATCGGGCGGCATTTCTGTATGAAATGTTACAATTTTACAAGTCTCTCTTCCTACATGCAGAAACCAAAACCAGTGGTAAAAAGGATTTTAAAAGAGCTAGAAAAAAGAATTAGTAGTAACATACAGATGAGCTCCTTAACTCAATTAACTACCTCTACCTGAATGCAAACAAAAAACTATGCTAATAAATAACAGATTGTCAGAAACAGACCAAGAAACCTCATTTCTACTTAGAAAAAAATAAAAGTTCTACTTGTTTCCAGACTTTAATTTTATTTTTTTTTTAACTTTGTTTGTTTCAATAGACACAGAGGCTTATCAACCCATGAAGATCAACAAAATACCTGGATCCACTCCTCCACATCCTCCCGTGACGCCGCCTGGCACGTTTTGGTTTTCAATGATACATACAATGGGCTCAGCTCCATCCCTGGCCTCAGGCTGGTGCCGGGCTGTCCCAAGCAGAAGGAGCCACCACCCCACCTTAATCAACTTCACCTGCTCTTTTAAACCCTGACAGACATTTTGACCTCCTTGGCTCTGAAGTTTTTCAGCCCTCCCCAAGCCTCTCCTCCTCTTCTGTCAGCAAAAGGCTATTTCTTAGGCAAAAAACGTTCCTGCTGAGGAGTGTTTGATAAGAAGTTATCCTGCTCGTCAGGGTTCACGTTTAGATTTCACCCTTTGCTCTACGTTTCTCTACCGTAGACTTGCAGCCCCCAAAAGAACAACCTTCCGACACAAAGCGCTCGATTTGGAGATCACGTAACTCGCGTCAAAAGCT
>QJSC01023111.1:2036647-2099748 GCA_003697955.1 Calidris pygmaea | reverse complement strand
TTTTTTTTTTTTTTTTTTTTTTTTTTTTTTTTTTTTTTTTTTTTTTTTTTTTTTTTTTTTTTTTTTTTTTTTTTTTTTTTTTTTTTTGGTAGGCCATGACTGGAAGCTTCCACTTGTTCTGTGTGGGTTTGGGGGGGAAGAGGGGAGGCTGTTGCTTCTGCCCCACGGCCCCAGCCTGTCCCAGGTTTCGATTCTGAACGCTCTTAGACTGACATGCTGAGATGTGTCCACTGCTCTCGTTTAATCGCTGGAGGACTCCACTATCCACAACATCAGAGATACAGGACCTAATGAAATGACACTTGCTGCTGGATCAACGTCTCCTAGGAAAAGAAAGGAAAAGAAAAAATATTTTAATATGAGATATCCAGCACGGTACAGGTTTCAACCAGTGGAATCAACTGCTAGAGATTTTAATACTTCTTTTAGCCTCTGCATATTCAAGTTACTTGTTATGGGCACAAATTTTTCAAGAGGCCACATAAAACCAAAAGAGGGTAAAGAGATTGTATCAGAGAAAAGTCCCCAACACAATTTCAGCAGAAAGTCTAATTTTAGACAAGTCTAAAATTGTTCAGAAACAAGACAGCTGCCTTACCCTCCCAGATGAGATGCTACGCCACTGAAGTGCACAGCTGATTTATGAATTTGTTGAAATACAAGTTATTTTAAATAGTTTTCATCTTTTTGTGCAGTTTCTTAATGTTTAGAAGTACTGCAGAAATGTTAAAGAGGGCTTTTCAGAGTCAAGTAATTGCTTAGAACATTTTTAGAAAGACAACAGTTAGAATTAAAATCTTTGATCACCCCTTGCTCCTGAAAAACATGTCCCCATCCAGAAAAAAAAAAAAAATCACATTTAATTCTCTCAAGAATGGAAATACGCATTGAAAAGTTACACCAGTGTGCAGGTGTTGTGTATGATACAACGAGACTGGAGTAATCCAGCAGTAACGCTAATCTCATATCCCCATCCTCAGCACAACTGTCAGTCACCGTATCTGGGGCTGGGTTTTACTTCGTTTCTAGACTGTAAATTAAAATTTAGTAGCACAAAGCAAACTAACAATTAGACACCGCTGACAGTTACAAGCAAGCTCCAGGGCTACACACCCAAGTCTTTTACCACGTAAACAGAAAAGTTCATGTTCTTTGCAGCAGTGCATAAACCTCAAGCATTTGTTGGACAGTAAATTAATTCCAAACGAGTTTTTATTGAAAACTTTGCAAGAAAAATGCCACAAGTGTGTTTAATTCACATAGTGACTTCTGCTTTTCTTGTAACAGGCAAAGCTTTCACAGTAATTCAACATCCTTATCTATTGCTTTTTGTTATTCAGGATTTCAGTTGCTCAGCATTTGCGTGTTTTATTTAAAAACACTGTATATTTTTGTCAGGAAGCGCTGAGCTGATGCACCACTGCAACTTACTGCAGTTTGGCTTCTGGTTTTTAACTGTGTTTTAATGTTACACCATAAAACATTGCAATTCTTTGTGGCACACACAGTTATCAGGAACGTTGCCTATGCGGCTGCAAAGCAAGGAAGTTGAGTTTTTAACATATTTAGTAGAATGGGGTTTCACTTGCAGAACGCTACAGCTGAGAAGAAACTTCGAACATCAAGGAATTGCACAATCATGCTTCTACCTCTCTGCCTCCCTTTAAAAAAAAAATATTTATTTCTCCTGTTGATGGGGCAGGAAGGAGAAAGGCCACGACCAGCTGCACGTATCTAACTGTAAAAATGACTTTGTTCCAAACCAGCAGCCCCCGTGGTGCGTTGGAGGTCGATAAAGCAGAGTAAATTGGGTTTCAGTGGATTAGGGCCAGACGCTGCTGGTGAAAATCTTAGTAGCAGTAGTTTCTCCAAAATTAGGTATTTCACATGACATTTCCCTCCAAATCAGTAAACTTGATCCCAAACTGTATTTGGCAAGGTCAAATTTTGTAGGTAGCTATAATTAAAGACATCTTGAACTGTACGTGTAAAATAAATCTATTTTTTGCAGCCAACTCCCCCACCCCTCTCCCCTGCTACCAACACAGTTATTTGTGTAAAAACCTTATAGTCAGCTTTGTAATTTTTCCAATATTCCTAATAATTTCCTAATATTCCTAACAAATTCCTAAAATATTCCTAATAAATAAAAGGCCTTCCTTTCCCTCCTAACTGTAATTATGACCAGGTCTCTCTTCACCTTTGGTATACGGGTTAGACTCTCACTTGCAGAGCCCACCAAGCACCATATTTTGCCAAGACAAAAACCTGAGGATCTCGCTTTTCTTTTCTGTTCCATTTCAGTGCAGTCCACCAAAAGAAACTTTTGGGAGATTTGGAACAACCCCCCCATACACACACTTCCTTATTCTTGCCCTTGGGCCTTTCCTCCCGTAAAACAGCTGAAAGGGAGGTTGGAATTTCTCTGCCGAGTTTGAGCAGCCTTCCCGGAAGGCTGTGCTGGCACGTGTATGGATTAGGGAAAGGGATGTAGAACAGGAACAAGAATGACAACTGAGAAAAGGTCAAGACTAAAATACTGGTGAAAAAGACTGCAGAGAATAAGGTGAAGTGAGCTAGCACACAATTAAACACAGCACTGAATTTTTTAGCATTTATGGTATCTAGAATGTGAAGATGGGAGCCATTTCACCATGTAAATCCCTGATTCAAGAGCAAAATAAAAAAAAATAAAAATCACTTTAGCAGTATTAAAGAATACAAAGAGAGATCATTGAAAATGACAACTAAAAATTTCAGAAGCAGCATGCTGAAGGAAGGGTTGATTTGTCAGCTCAAGGCAGGGCTGCACCAACACCCAGGAGTCTCTAGTTTGAGAAAATGACAACAATGGTCTATGACAATCAGCAAGACCGAAGCTACTGGAGACACTGGATTTTGGCTGCCCGAGACTTCTGGTATGGCAAGAAGACGTGCATTCAAAGCTTCAAAGTATAATATTGGTCAATACAGCAACTACATAGCCAGGGAGGCAGGAAGTGTATTTGTCCAGTAGCTGAAAAAGGAATCATATTAAATTCACATTTTTCCTTATTATCTATACTCTGATTTTTCAGCATTAATGAAATACTCTTTATTATGAGAATATAGCTAATAAAACCCTAGCATCCTGTGATTACCTTCATGCTTCATTTTTCTTTATTAAATGGGTTAAAGAAAAATAAGTCAGATGCAAACAGAAGGCCTGAAATTACCAATTAACTTGAATATGAGTTAGTTTTTCAGCTCATGTTTGCATCTCAATGGGCCATTTGACAGATGGGTCCTCTACTTTCGAAACAGCCATGAGTTTGGAGTTACTGCTTTTAGTAAGGAGAGGTTTAACAAGTTAAAAAATTCCTCAGTAAGGCCCGCCTCTCTATACTCAAATTTCTCACTGCAACTCTTTTTTTCTTTCTTGGTAATCGGTATTTAAAAATAGATTTCATAAACCATGGTTATTTACATTCCACTTTATAAGCAAGCCATTTAATGGATCTCAATCCTCAAACAAAGGAAACACACTTTTTAGAAGTGAGCCTGTTCTCCAGAGCTGCAAAAGAATATTTTTGTGATAAACCCATCACCAAAAAAAAATTATTTTTGTAAATTTTCTGTTTCCTGAAGGTATCAGTTTAACAGTTCGATAACTAAAGTCCTAAACTAAAGATTTCCTTGGTCAGATTATCCCTAACCTCAGGAAATGTAAAATAAAAAGTTGCATACCTTAAAGAAAGTAATATACATTATTATTCCCAATAATTTGAGTTACTATTGAAATAGAATAATGTATCAGTCTTCTTCCTATACAAAGAAGAAACAGCCCAACGCGGCTCACTCTTCATGTAAGTGATAACATCACTGATAACAATTATACAAATTGGTTCTATCACGTAGGAAAGTGAGAATTCTTCAAACAAATATTAAAATTAATAGCTTGGTTTCTATTTGCTCTCAGCAAATAGGAAGATACTCTGGTGTCCTTAGAGTCCACAGGTAACTCCTTAACTAAACCATGAGGGTAGGAGTAGAGAGATTGCAGTTCAATTCTAAAATCAGAAGACAAACTTCAAAATAACCTATAAATCAGGAGCTCTAAAAACAGACAACCTGTACCAGAATCGGTAGGCCACTGGTCTCCCATATGCAGTCTCCCATAAATAAATCTCTGCTTAAATATCTTCCAGTGGGGGTTAAAGAAAAAGTAATGTTTTTTTACTACAGGCTATGATGGCTGAACTGATGCATGACCACAAGTCTGCGTGCTGCACTACACAGCAAATAAAATATGCTTGCTAAACCAAACTTCCCGGTCCCTGCTCTAAGGAGCTTACAGATTAAAAGGAACAAGGAGTAAATTCCATAATACAAAACTACACCAGAGTTGCAAGCGCACGGCACAGAGATTTCAACAAGCAAACACTACTTAAACTGTTCTCCAGACAATGTCTGACCTAGTTTATAGTGAAGTCTTCAGTTATATTTTCCCTAAAACATTTGAAAATAAAAAGCTTTCCAAAGAACTGCATTAAAAAAACCCAAATAAACTGCAAATATCGCATCTACTGGTCTGGCTGTTGTATTTGAAGAATAACCCTAGTTATATAGAACTACTACATATATTTTATATATAGTAACTGTAGCGGCTAATAGTATAGGCACTTGGGAGAGATGACTGAAAGAAGAGAAGACCACAAAGTTATTTATGAAACACCTGTGAGTATTATGTCAATTCAGTTTGTATTTCTATGACAGTATTAGGTCACAGTGATACGAAAAAGCTAAATGGACAGCATTGCTCATCTTCTAAGTTACATCTGGTTAATTATTTGAGAAAATATTTATTTTAAATTGTAATTTGTTTTCAAAAGAGATGTTTTGTGGTTTTTTTTTCTACAAACAGTATCTGTGTAGGGTCTCAGTGGAGTAAGTGATCATCAGGAAGTTATAAAATACCTATAAAAACATACCAGAAAGAAGTTGGGGTGTTACTGTAACATAGGATTATTACACCACATTATTTCTAGTTTACAGAGACAGGTCCATTAGCAGGTAAATGTTCCCTTTCTTCTTGCTGCTCTCATCTATCCACCTCCAAAATTAACTTGCAAAGGGCAGAGACACATGAAAGCAAAATGTGTTTCACCTGAAACTGTCTATTCAAATTTGTGCTGCAGAGTTAATTGAATGGTTTATTCTCAAGCTTACCCTGAGTGAAAAGAGAAACACAGAGGTATATTAAAGCTGTAGAATGATTTTTAGGCAAACCGGGATGGCTCTTTTCATGTCAACACTGTTTTTGGTATGCTCTTGCACACCATAAATCAAAGGTTCTCCTCCACATCTTTATTTTCTTCCCATGTAGGGCTTCAAACACAGAGCTCACAAATCCACCAAACTGAAAAAGCACCATGGGAATTTCTCTAGATACTTTTGAGTATCCTCTCCTCCCTCCCCATCTGCCCATGCCTACTGAGAAAACAGCCTTGCATCTTCTGCCCTTTGAAAAAGAAACTCAGACTATCAGCCTTTTCACAGCTGAAAAATAATCCTCTGGCTTCCAAACCTCTGTAAAGGACATATTTACAGACACAAAAACACTGCTCAGTATTTTAACAGAATGCTTTAGAATGGAAACAACAAATGCACTCGGCACTGCACAGATTATTATCTGTTTCAATCAGGAAGGTAATTACTTGCCTAGAACCAGAATTACCACATTTAAAGGAAGATTGTCCTACCTCCCACCAGTTTTAAAGATTAGATCTGCATTAGGTGCTCCCTTTGGATGCTGGTAACGAGGCCGCCGCTCACGATTAGTATTTGCTGGAGCCGGACGCTGTGCCAGAGACTGCAACATTTCTGTAATTTCATACAGAAGAAAGTTAAATACATTTATTTTCTGTACATCTTTTAAAAGAGGATTTTACACAAGTACATTTCATTGCCACGTAGCAGAAAAGACACCGTATCGACATTTTGCTGTGCTTTAGGGTTAACACTCAAGTTATTTATTCCACAACAGCTAATTAAAAAAAAAAAAAGGCTAAATTGCATAGACAGCTTTGATAAATCCAAGCTACTTCATAAAACTTGCATTTCCAGATGTTCTTACAGAAGGAACTGCCAGCAATGGTTTTCATCCCAGGTGCTTGAAAAGGGTCACCTTTACTTTCTAAACATATCAGCCACCACTTTGTTTTTTAATCAATGAGCAGGGACAAAGGTTCCCAGCAGCATGAGAAGCCACAACATGAAACTACCCTGAAATAGCAACAACTGGACAACGTTGACACCAATTAAAGCCTCAGTGAGAAACCTGTCCTAAAATTAGGCACTGAGAAGTTCAGGTATAAGTCTAAGCAAGCCATAATAGGATCCCTTTGCACAAAGATGGCACCTGAAGAGGGTGACTCAGCTGCCATCCGTCACACCAGCTGTCTCACCAAGGGACTTCTGCACTGTAAGGTCAGCAAGAAGATAATAAGCGGGTGCAGAAAGAAGCCCACGCTGCCCACTTTAGCCCTGGACATCCAACTTTGGGGCAGTTTAAGCCAGGTAAGTATTGTGGTTTTGCATTCGGCAAAACTGAATTTCTAACATTTAATTTCATTTTTTAAAATTATTTTTTAAAAAAGGCTATTTTCCAGGCTAAGTTAATGGTTATTAAGTACACAATATAATTACAAATACATCAGGAACCTCCACGTAACCTCCGCCCATATGTTAGTGCATCTAATGGAAAGTATTTCTGACAGTCCACCTGTGCAAGAATCCACATTGCTCAGCAAACAGCCAGATGGAATAAATGAAGGGGAAAAGTGGAATAAGCTGTTAAACAGATTACGTTTGAAAGTCTGCTCTGTCTGGTTCTCTAATCTCTGGTAATCTCATTGGAGACACATACCCATCACCTGCCAGAAACGAACCGTGCTCTCACAGTGACTTGCACAGGGCAAAGCTGAGTCTCTAATGAGATTCTCTCACCATTTACGAAATGCACACAGAGCTTTCAGTAAGTTATCCACCCGGGCTCTCAGAAACGGGGAACCTACAAATGATTTAATATACCATATTGGTGTCAGCAGTTAAACTGCGCATTCACAATCTGTATAGTCCCCTATCAACACCTGGAAAAGGCAAAAAAACGCCATTCAGCACACTGACGTTACACATTTTTGTAAACATCACGAAATAACATCCTTCAAAGCAATCCTGTGTGCCAGGGGAGATCTCTGTTGACAGTGAGGCGACCCAGGAAGAAAATAAGGAGAGGTGATGGTACGTTGCCAGCCAGGCGCTAGAAGCATGTGGATGCCTGTCTCTTCTGTTTTCACACCAAAGGTGAAAGAAAATACTAGGGTTTGTGCAAAGTCAGTAACTGAGAAGTTGAGTAATTGAGAAGATAACAGAAGGAAGACATGGCAAAGGAGCACAGCGTATTAGCCAGGGATGTCACCCATCTTTGCTTTTAGTGAAGGAAAAAAAAAATTCTACACAGAAAAATACTGTTCTAAATTATAGAGTCACCCAGTTCCTAATATTTCTTTAAATTAAAAATGTTTGTAATGCTAATAAACATCACCGAAGCATTAAATAATTATCTGATACTACTTTGAAGTACAATGGCGAATTTTCCTCTGTTACCCTGTGCAGATGAAAAAAACCCAAATGTAGGTGCAAATGTCAGGACAATCCTGAGATGTTTTCTTCCAGAAATTGAGGTTCTTCCTCCCTTGGTAACTTCAAAGCTTGAAAAAGAAATTTAAAACCAACTCTTCCTTTCAATGGGTCTGTACCAACTTGTTACAGGCAGACTGACTCTTCAAAAGTAACAATCAAATGCACAAAATCTAAATAAGAAATAGTAATGCGGCCTGTTTAAATTTAATCTGATTAAAATGTCCTTTTACTGTGTATATTACTCAGGTTAATAAAAAAGAATTAAAAGCTTTTTAAAAAAATTTGTCAATTACAGAAAAAACCTATTTCTTCTGGGTTGATTTTGCTCCTGTATTAGTCCTTTATACACAGCGCTTCAAAAATTTATGAGAAACTAAAAAATTTGCCTAATACTGGTCACCAATTGTATCAGTTGTCCGAGTCACTTCTTTCAGACAAAATCAATGTCATCCTTTTTTGCATAAGAAGCACAATTGCTCACAATAAAATCCTAAATGAAACCAACTGATTTTAAAGATAACCAGAAAGTCATATGACGAGGCATAAAACCCCAAATGTCCTCACCAGTAAAAACACCAGAAATATCATTAATGAGGGAAAACCCACAGGAAAAAAGGTCTGAGAAAAGCACTAAAATATCCATTTCTAGAGTCTACTCTTTCTCTTCCTTTTTCACAAGTGGCCTTTGTAAGAGGCAAGTGGCTCAGAAAAGACTTTTTAAAGCTGATTACAACATTTAATACCAAGAATATATTGTGTTATCACTTCAGAGCTCTGCAGACGTTTACTTTGGAAAAATACTCCTTTGTACAATTACAAGTTTAGTTCTTGTACTATCAAAGTTCTGAAAAGTGTTAGTTTCCACAATGGTTTTAGACTTAGAGCTGCTTCAGTTTAATTTCCCGTTTCTTGATGAATAATGACCTTTCACTAAATACCTGAAATGAGATTTCCTGCTAATTAACTACTTACACTGTCATTACCATCAGACTGCAACATCTTCGTAAAAAAGTAGAGCAAAAATTTGTGGATGTTAAATGGAAATACTAACATTAACAACTGAATACTATCAGTTTTATTGGTCTGGCTTTGCTTAGTAGCTGAGTAAGCCGAGGAAAAGTTGAGTCTGAAAAAAAAAAAAAACCCACCCAACAAAACAAACCAACAAACCGCCCAACAACCAAACACATCAAGTGCACTGGTTTAGGGGCTATAGGATCTGTTGTATTAACTGTTTGCTTCAATCTGTCCAGGTTCCACAATACCTGATTTACATACCCTTAAAAAAAAATTACATCATATATTTTGTATGAAACTTTCACTCTGTTAATATATATTCTGATGCTGCACATTTGTAGCACTCCTAGAACCTTCAGCATTATGAAGATGAGGTGACAGTTTTTATTTCTCAGGTGAAGGTTACCTCTTAATATTTTCAAGTCTTTAGCAAGACTGATGAAGATTCTAAATACCCCTAATATCTAAAAAGCAGAGTTTTAGTTGCACAGAATTAATTCCTCTTGTATCCAACCCAACTGTCTTGCCGTAACAGAGACCATGCCACAAACATCAGATTAATTTTGTGTTATGTTATTTTTAAGGAAGCAATCTGTTTTTCCCCTTTTCCAAAATAAATGGAAATGCCAAGAGTTGAGGCCCACTTGAAAATTCCCTCTTGTGAAAGGGTTACGAAAACTTCTTCAAGCACTGAGACCAGGGAGTAAATAATGAATGACTGAAACTGAAATATGGAACTTGAACTACGAAGTATCACAAATAATATTTTCTGTAGATCCACAAAAGTTCCTCTGAAAATAAAAATTAAACACTTGGTAATTTTTTTTACCCTGGTAGTCCTCTTGTTCTTGCCGTTCATTGATATCCAAAGTGAGCTTTTTCATCCTCATTCTCTCCTCCTGTTCAGCTTGCTGTTGGTTCCAATGGTTCGCAGCAAGTTGGGAAGACATTGGTACATTCAGGATCTTAAACTGCAAACGAAAATAAGTTTTTAAGTGCCCACCACAGAAGAATCACAACCACAACACAATCGAAAATATAGAAGGGCTGTCACTGAATCATAGAATGGTTTGGGTTAGAAGGGACCTTAAAGATCATCAAGTTGCAACCCCCCTGCCATGGGCAGGGACACCTCCCACCAGACCAGGTTGCTCAAAGCCCCATCCAGCCTGGCCTTGAACCCCTCCAGGGATGGGGCAGCCACAGCTTCTCTGGGCAACCTGGGCCAGTGTCTCACCACCCTCACAGTAAAGACTTTCTTCCTAATGTCTAACCTAAATCTCCCCTCCTTCAGTTTAAAACCATTACCCCTCATCCTATTCCTGACAGTCCCTCTCCATCTTTTCTACAGGCCCCCTTTAAGTAATAAAAGGCTGCTATAAAGTCTCCCTGGAGCCTTCTCTTCTCCAGGCTGAACAGCTCCAACTCTCTCAGCTTGTCCTCACAGCAGAGGTGCTCCACCCCTCTGATCATCTTCATGGTCCTTCTCTGGACCTGCTCCAAGAGGTCCATGTCCTTCTTATGTTGGAGGGTTATTATTATGGTTATTTCTAGGTTACTGTAATTAGCTACCCTCTACATAAGCTTCTTCTGGAAGCTGTGTTCTTTGTTGGGCCTTTAGTTTTGTTGGTTTTTGTTTGCTTGTTTTGATTTGGGTTTTTTTAAAGTTCTACTTCACGTAAGGAAGTGGAAGAAAATAAAAGATATTCAGACCTCTACACGTTCTGTACACAGAACGTACAAAAAAAAGCTGATACACCGCTAAGGCAAAAAGACTACTACATACAATATTTATGGGAACAAAATTGATTAACTTTCACCATAAACACACAGCTACACACTTTATTTCTTATTTTCATACAAGCTGGCACCCTCACAGTAAATTACACTGGTCTCAAAAACAAAGCCCCACAGCTGGCTGGGAAAGCTGCATCTCCCTCCAAAGGTCTCTACCCACCAAGGAGATGAAGCCCCTCAGCAGAATTTCTACTGTGATCCCTTGTTCCAAGCATTTCAGGCATCCTCCCCTTGTGGCCAAGGTGGCCAATGGCATCCTGGGGGGCATCAGGAAGAGTGTGACCAGCAGGTTGAGAGAGGTCATTCTGCCCCTCTACTATGTCCTGGTGAGGCCCCATCTGGAGCACTGTGTCCAGTTCTGGGCTCCCCAGTTCCAGAAGGACAGGGAACTGCTGGAGAGGGGACAGCAGAGGGCTACAAAGATGATGAGGGGCCTGGAGCATCTCCCTTACGAGGAGAGGCTGAGGGACTTGGGTCTTTTTAGTCTGGAGAAGAGAAGGCTGAGGGGGGATCTGATCAACACCTATAAATACTTAAAGGGTGGGTGTCTAGATGATGGGGCCAGTCTTTTTTCAGTGGTGCCCAGTAACAGGACAATAAGAAATGGGCACAAACTTGAATATAAGAAGTTCCACCTAAACACGAGGAGGAACATCTTCACTTTGAGGGTGACAGAGCACTGGAACAGTGCTCCACCGGGGAGCACTCCACCAGGGAGGTGGTGAAGTCTCTGTCTCTGGAGACATTCAAAACCCGCCTGGACACATTCCTGTGCAACCTGCTCTGGGTGGACCTACTTTGGCAGGGGGGTTGGACTAGGTGATCTCCAGAGGTCCCTTCCAACCCCATATCATTCTGTGATTCCAGCATTCCTTGGCCAATACTTTTCCTGTTACGAATTATTCTGGCTTCACGGTGCTGCTTATTAGTCTGGAGACAACTGTGGTGTCAAATCTAACCTTTTCCTCCTCCCCCCCACCCAAACAACCACACTACACATTCACCTCATTATCTGATTTGCCATAAGCTACATTAAAGGTAACCTTGGTCCTACTCCTGCACAAGTACTCTCTGGAAAACACAGCTGAGATTTTCAGAGAGGCAGAGGGAAGATGCTTTCTTTTTCCCCAGACTCAGAAAAATCCAAGTTTTTATTTCCATAGAAAAAAATTTTTTACAATTGTTCCAAAACAGAAGTGATTCTTAATCTTATCTGCAACTGAAACAACAGTTTTCAGAAACCCCTTAATGCTAAAGTTTGTGAACACATTTAGAAAATTTCATGTCCCCCTTCAACTGCACGTCCATTAGAAATAAATATTTCCATGGTATGAGTAGAGTAATGCGTTTAAGGATAATCACTCTTAATATTCCAGGAACTACTCTGAATCCTGCAGCTTGTTCTTGTCATTTGAGATCTATTTCCACAGAAATAGAAGGAGCAGCAAATTTCTAAGTGTTCTTTTCTGCTACACTGTCAAAAATTGCAGACTGAAGGATACATTATCAAAATTGCTGTTGAGAAGGAATGTAGTAAAAACAAAATCCTCATGGGCATACGATTATATTTAATGCAACAATTACTAAGAAATCTCAAGGTTATCTCTGAGATGGTAGTGCCCCACCAGCAGGAGATGAGTGAGGAGTGTAAGAAGACACTGAGTGCTTAGATAAAGCATTTGAAAATAAACCGTGTTTGAAACAGTTAAGACAGACTCTTGCAAAGACTTGAGAAAAACCTTGTTATTAAGGTGTGTGTGTAAGAATAAAAATGAAAGTTCTTGAAACACTGACAAAAAAGCAAGCTTCAGTTAGTTATTGCTGAGTTATTGTATTGAACTACACGTGTTCCCAGACACTGTCAAGTGAGCTTTACGCAAGCTACACAAATAACTAACACATTTAACGAGAAAAATAATTCCTTAGCTTCACCATTAAGTTCCTCATCTATCTTCCTATGTCCTTTATATTTTGCCTGTTCTATGGATTTATCAGCTTAACGGGATTGTAAGTGTTTTCAGACAGGATGCCTAAAGTAGAAAAAAGAGAACTGAAATACGGAAGGGTGCAAATGAAAGAAACAGATACAAAAACCCAACAGACTGGTAATTAACAAATTATCACTGAGTCAGTATCTCAAGGCAATCAAATGATTGCCATCTGAAATCAAATCACTGATGACAATTACTAAAGGACGTGATGATTACTGCGCAAATGAGACATTTCCGATTTGCAAACACTGAAGAGGTATATTGAAAATCTTTTATAAAAATCTGTGAGCTAGGGACAGAACATAAGGACTTCACTTAGAAGACAGCAAACTGAAAAAGGATCAAAAATGATCAGAGGACTAGGGATTACAGATTTCATAAAAATGTCACTGATAAAGAACTTCACATTCAAGGACAGACTTGACCATTCCACGGATATTACCATTCTTTTACAGAACCTTGCTAAAAATCTTTCAAATGAAAGGAAATCTTTTGTCTTAAGTGATAATTTTTTTGATGCTTGGTGACTTTCTTTTTTCTGTATAAATCTCACCTTATTTCACACCTATCTGGCATAAAACTTCTCGGGCAGTTTCAAAAACACCAAATGGCGTTAGACAGACCTCAGCTCTGATCTCTTATGATGGCAGTATTTCTTAATTTCCCCTTGCTCCCTCATGGCTTGTGGATACATCACGATGCCATAGCCCAAATTTCCAATAGCCCTTTTCAGTTCTACTGCTACTGGTTCCCTAAGTTTTGTCATACAATTTCTTTGCTACAGCTGATAGGCAAAAAACCCAGCCACCTACTGCAAGGCACTAGTGTACCCCATGTCCTTGCTACTCCTTGTTTTTGTAAATCAGCGTGACAAAAAAAAGGCTAAACATGGTGTCCTTGCTACCATCAGCCTGCAATGACTATTAATTCAGGTTGTTGCTGCTGATAAATAGCAGCCAGTTGTTCTTGTGTTGCTTCAGAAAAAAAAACAAACAGTTGTCAAGGGCCACTAAAATCTGGCTGAACATTGGGATGTGAACCGAGTGTTTAGTGACCAGACCTCACCTACAAAGTATTAACCTCCAGGAGGAAGCACACACAGCACGTGCCATTTTCAGCAGTAAGTACTTCCTCCAAGTGAAGACTTCTAGTTTCAGCAGCACCGTTGACGAAGAACACAGAGACCAAACCAATTGCTAACGTAGGAAGCGATGAGGTTGATGCCATAGTGAGGTGGTGGCACTCATCATTCCAGTGACTGTGCAGATGAGACGTTACCTACAGCCTTCCAGGTTGCCTGCAAGCTCGTATTTTCTTTTCAACTCCACCTCTTCTTTCCTGCTTATTTTTCTATTAAACCTGACTAGTAAGACATTTTCTTTCCTCAATACATAACTATGGACAAAGAAGCCTTTCATTGACTCAGGAACTAAAGTAGTCTATAAAGCAACTGTTTTCTTCATTTCTAGAAACACTGAGAGGAGTTTTGGCAGGAAAAGCCTACTCCCAAAAGCAAATATTGGGGGAGGAGCAGGGAAAGCTCCTGAACAAGTTCTGCTTTCTTTTTCAAGCCACATGTTGGCAATATTTTCCCCTCACACAGAATACGAAGATCCCAAAATTCTTGGTAACTACAGATACTCCCAGTAAATTACCCCGAAAAAGCTACACAGTTGTTTTTTTTTTAAATAGACTTCTCTTAAATCCCTTCCAAAGCCAATGACAACCATTAAAATTCCCCACTCAAAACTTCTGTAGAACTTTGTATACAACATTCAAGCTCCAGGAAAACAGAATAACCAAGCAAATGTAATAAGGAAATCAGTTGGTTGTCAATGTAAGCATGTATGTGCCCACTCAAATAGGTATTGCCACTTTCACTTTCAAAGCACTTACCTTAGCACAGCACACACTCACTACTTCAAGTGTTTTATGAGAAGAGACCTTCTCACTTTCTACACAGATTTTTTAAAGTGTCTTTCATATGAAGGATGAGAGAGACTCTACTCTGGGTTTATATGCCTCAGCTGTTGCACTACGGTCACAATTCAGGAAACAAAAGTCAAAGCAAAGTAATGAGATGGATCTAAACACTTGAAAGGTACGGATGCACATGATGAAACAATGCCTTGTTTTTTCTTTCCTTATAAACTCAAGAGTCATTCATTTTCATCATTCATTTATACAACCAAAACGAAAAGGTTTCTTTAGGAGACCTAAATCACGACGAGAAACGCACGTGGAATGCGTTAGGTATGGATTTGTATACGATGCATTTGCTGACAGAGGAAAATTCAAACATATACTGGAGAAAAGTGCCAAGAAAAAAGTATAGCTTGGCTGCATGAAGGGGTTTATTTGTTTACATTTCTCTGACACATTCACTCAGCAAATTCTGGAAGAGTCCCCTCAAAAAGCCTTCAGAGATAATGACTTTTTCCGAGTCAAACAAATCCAGCCAAGTATCAGTTATGTAGGAAATGGAATTTAGTACCATATATCTTGATTTGAAGCTGAATGTGTTTTCAGAAAAATATGCAGAATCTTGAAGATTCTAGATTATTCCTTCTTTTCTACTCCTTTTAACTTCCAGTGGCAGCCCACCAACCACAAATATTCATCTTCAACAACTATGTTTAAAATACACATAAAATATACCACTGGGGTGATCACAAACCATAGTTAGTCATGCTATAATTTAACCACAGAATTTTCCTACATGATTTCTATTAACCAAGAATTCCAAGAAACTACATACATGATTTCCTGTTTGTCAAAAATAAGACGTCTGCATCCTGATCTGATAAAAGGATGAAGAAACAAAAAATTCTGTGTCTTCAGAAGTCACACAGTGTGACTTTCAGAAAAGTGGAAGGATTTTATTTAAGCAATATCTACACCTTATGTGAGCACTTACCTGCTGTTTGTTGCCTTTTCGTGTTAACATGACAAATGGCATTGTGTCTCCAGACTCTGACTCTCCTTCCCCACCTCCAAGTGGGGGACCCTTCTTGAGCTGACTTTTGAGATGCAGAGGAATAGCAACATCCAACTGATGTACTTTAACAGATTCACCACTACGTTGCTATGAAATAAAAAAGTAAAGTCTATAAATAATCGGATGCTAAAAATGTCAGTCAGTTGGGCAACATTTATATTTTCATGACTGAGAAAAGCTGTAGCCTTGCAAGAAAACAGAGTAATATATAAATAGATGTATTAGGTTTTATTACATTTTCCTGATTTCCTTGCTTGTGAAGAAGGAAGTTAGAGGGATGGAGTACTTCAAATTTCAAAGGAATTTTAGTCAACTTAACCTCGTGAGGAATGAAATCCAGAGACTTAATTAAACACACTTGAGAATGGACATTCTACATTCAAGATTTTTTTGTAGCATGTTATTAATGTATTCCTTATACAGAGGTTGCAATACTCAAGTATTTACCAGATGTGACTGGAAAAAGACCTAAAGGTTATGTAAATTTAAATACAGCTACACTTTAAACATACTAGAACCTAGGCTTGGATAGCGTAGGATAAAGTCAGAAGCACTGTATATCTGATTCAGTTATTAATTTAATAAAATATCTGTCAGCATATCATACATTCACCTGGCAATAGAATTAGCAGCTGTTTTACTAAAAGTTACTTATCCAAACATGTCAAACTGCAAAGAAAAGGCTACAGCTACAAAAAGAAATATATGTTCTTTAGTATGGTAAGCTATGCATTAACCACTTAAAAAAAATAATCGAATGTAATTAACTGTACAGCAAGTTACATTAAGAAAATATTTATACCTGAAGATTTTCCAGCATCATTTTATCCAATGCCTGAATGAAGTCCTCGTCTTCTGCACAAGGGACATGCTTAAGTCCTCCTCCTTTAATCATTACTTCCTATTGCAATGGGAAAAAAAAAACTTTTATTAAATTAGTTTCAGAAATATGAACATTCAGTCTAGCAATAAGGGGAAGATATCCTTATTGTTTCCATACAATACATAATCAAAAGTTAAAAAAAAATAAGTTGCTAAAAATAGTTTTCAGCCTGGATTATTTTCTTGAAGAAATATTTTCTGATGTTTATTGCATCAGTTATTATGAAGGTTGGCCCCTCATAATATTCTGACGTACCAGCGTACGTGTACAGAAGCATGTGTACACATTCCAGGTATGGCAACAATACAAAGGAATGTATCTATCCCTACCACACCTAACTCAACTCATTTTTCCATTAAGTCCATGAAGTTAGGTGGTCTTTTCAAAACGAACACTATCCTTCAGTATTTGGAAAGCACAACATGACAACAAAAATATTTGAAGTCAGTACCCCAACACATTGTTCTGTAATGATCATTACTTTATTATGTAACTGCAATTCAGGTTTAACTGGATGGGTTCTTTTGCTATAGATGTTAAAATTTGCCAATCCTAAATCTGTATTTTGGGAATTTTGCACTTCCGTCTCCTTTTCAGTTTTGAGATCTAGTGGAGTGTTAACTAGTGTATCTTGTTGTATCATATCTGTTTGCTACTGTTGCTGGCATTACAAAACTATCATTTATGCAATCTTTTCCAGTCTAGCTACCTGTGAAAGTGCAGGGTCCTGTGAAAACATGTTGCAGGAAAGTTGACGGCATAAATATTTTCAGAAGATAACAAAGAAAGTCTGCAGATATAAAAAGAAGCTCTAAAACGCAGCTGAAAGAATAGAAGAGAGTGTTCTCACTGTGTTTTCCCAGACATGTTATGAGCAGCATTAGCAAAAAAACTTTCACTAAAGAAAACAAAGATGCAAAAGTCAATTCCCTTATCTAAAGCAATGGTACATACTGTATTCTCTTCATCGGTTTCATTTTCTTTATTGGAGTCTGTAAGATAATCTGTGTTTTCCTCCTCCTCTTCTTCCCCTTCTTCCTCCTCATTGTCAGAGCCCTCCTGAAACATTCAACGTTTAAAATTAGAGAATGGAATAACTGCTGACCGTTTTAAAACAAAAAAAAAGATCACTTGCATCCGATTCCTTACACACATTTTCTGCACCTTTCCTACCCTCTACCCATCCAAACCCGTTTCGTTCAGTTTGGTCTCAGTCAATTCATTGTGTTTTGTATTTAATGCTTCAGTTTGAAGCCCCTCTGCCTCATCTGACATTTTCACAAATGCAAAGAAAACCAGGAGTACTGGCCAAAACACCAGATGGTTGTGCTGCCACTCAGAAGGAACTCAACACGCTGGAAGAATGGTCTGACAACAACTCATGAAGTTCAACGAAGAAAAATGCAAAGTCCTGAATCTGAAGAGCAGTAACACCAGTCACTAGTACAGGCCAGAAGCTGACCATCCAGAAAGCAGCTCAGCAGAGAAGGACCTGGGGTCTTAGTGGACAACCAACTGACCAAGAACATCTGTGCCCAGCTCTGGGCTCCCCCGTATAAGACAGATATAGACATACTGGAGCAATTCCAGCAATAGCCTGTGAAGATGATTAAGGGAATGGAGCACCTGTCATAGAAGGAGAAGCGGAGAGAGGTGGGGTTGTTTAGCCTGGGGTTTAGCCTCTCAATGTGTATAAATACCCAAAGGGAGGGAAGAAAGAAGAGGGAGCCAGATTCTTCTCAGTAGTGCCCAGTGACAGACCCAAAGACAACGGCCACTAGTTGAAAAATTTCATTTAAACATAAACAAAAAAAAGCTTCTTTTTTTACTGTGATGGTGTTTAAACACAGGAATGGATTGCCCAGTGAGGTTGTGGAACGTCCATCCTTGGAGATATTCAAAGCTTGACTGGATATTGCCTCAGGCAGCCTGCTGTAGGTGACCCTGCTGTGAGCAAGGGAAGTTGGACAAGAAGATCTCCAGAGGTCCCTTGGCCACCTGCCAACCATTTGTGATTCTAATCATATTATTAATTTGTGGACAAAGGCACAAATCCAGCCAGACTTCAGGAACTTTAACACTGGGAAGCACAGACTGAAAGAAAGCTTACTAGCAAACCAACCAACCAAGCAAGCATAAGGAGAAAAAATTGTTTCCTATTTCCCTGATGAACTAATTTTCTCCTAACACTACCATTAGCGCGTCAACTTTGCTGTGTCATAGTGACAGGTTAGAATTTTTATGTACACATCTGGGTTTTTTTTTTTTCCTCTTTGCTCCACCATTTTTGATTCAAAAGATTACTGGCACAGTAAACAAGGAAGATTGTTAAGCTCCATAAATCTTTTATTTATTCATATTACACAGGCATACTCTGAGCACCTGTTATTTTTCCTACATGACTGCTTTGACATCTAGTCAATACATTTGCTTCTGCAATAGATTAAGAAAATTATATGAAAGTGTTTACATGCCAAAAAACTGAAGGCATCTTTCTGTTGAGAAGCAGCACGTACCCTGAGCAAAGTTGTCAGGTTCAAGTTTCTGCCTTAATCTCACTGGAATAAGCCTCAGACACTCAGCTTCCCATATATACAAAACTGGGATGGAAATATCCTCCAAGTACTGACTGGGCTGTGCATACCCACATTTCACCTGCTAACTCCGTGACACAGAAAGGACCACAGAAGTAATGGGTAATCAAAATGTTGATTACTCATTCTTTTTATGCAAGGCAAGGTAAATCATTAAGTTTACCTCTTCTTCTGGATCATTTACTTCACTTTCATTTCCAGATTGTTCCTCTGTCTCTGCTCCACCTTCCTCTTCCTCTTCATCCTCTTCCAGATTCTCTCCTTCAGTAATGGAATCTTTGGAATCTTTGTCATTCACAATCCCTGAAATTTGGAAGAAGAGAAAGAATTAGAACAAGGAGCCGGAATGGAATTCGAACAAAGAATGGAAACATTTGAACACATAATCACTCAAGTTACATGTGGAAGATGACTTCAAAAGTGCATTGTTACTGAACACTGAAACTTCAAACAGGTGATATTCAACTGCTGAATTAAAGATTTTTCTATATACAGTTACTTTACTCATAAAGGGTAATAATTTTCTTGCCAGAAAAGGAGGAAAAACATTATGGAGAATGTTTAAAATCTCCCATATAACAGCAATCAAGAAGCTGCACTGTGTGAACTGCTCCAAAGTATCCTCAAACTAAACGCGCAACCTTAATGAAACGTGGACTGAAATCTAAGCACTAAATTACAGATGCTCTACAAAACCAGCAGAACCCAGAAACCATCAGGCCTTGGCAGTCTCAGTTCCAGTACTTCACACTGCTGTCAATTAACAGTTTTGAAACCACTATTTTCTCAGCCTGTACCAAACTTTTCTTAGTCTTTTCTAATGCTTCAAAGCTGCACCTGAACCTGAGGTTGTAGGTGCCCCTACGAACTGTTCAGGAAACCAGAGTATCTTCCAAAAGTCCTCCCAGTGTGACATCCTACTCACAGACGGGACTAACAGTTTTCTCACTGTGCTTTAGTTCATCTTGCAGTTTTCCTTCCTGACCTGCCCCCCACCTCTATCCCTCAAGATATTTTAGTTTCTTTCAATAAGGTATCCTTCAATGTAATACCTCTACCTATACTATTCCCACAGCACTGAAAAATAAGTTTCAGCTTCTTTCAGTGCTTCAGCGACCAATTTAATCTTAGATATAGATTTCAATCAGAATTGTTTTCAGAGAAAATATTTAAGAATTGAGCCTGGTTCCAATTCAAGAAAAAAAAAAAAAGGATCTGTTTTTAGAGAACAGCTATTGCAAAAGTTAAGTCATCCAATGCAAAAAAGAAGCAGCTTCCAGCATACACTGTAGTTCTAATACATTCTTTTAATATTTTTTTTTTCATTAGTTTACAAAGCCACTTAATCCTCCAGGGGATGGTGGTTTCAGCCGGCAGAAAGCAATGCTGATGCCAGCCCTGTGCCACACAGCAGATCTAAAGCCAGTAATTTTTCAAAGATTTTCCTAAGGAGTCAACACAGTTACTGTGCAGTTTGTCATTCGTATTTTGATTTATACCAACCCCACCCCAGGTTGGCTCTTAGCGTACAGTTTTTTGGACAGCAAATGAACACATCGGTTCTGTGCTCGTGGCACTCCTCGTTTGTTCTCTGCCACATGCAGAGGACAAATGCAGCGTTCTTAAGCAGAATTCTAGATTCTGCATATACAAGTGGTTTGGGGGGGACCAGCGTAGGGTTTTTTGGAATGTTTTTTGGTGGGGAGTGGCTTTTTTTTTTTCCCCACTATCTCCAGATATCTTTAAGAGATGCAATATGCAAACACATGCAGTCAGACGCCTCTACAGAAATTTGATTAAGATCACAAAGATCAGCTTTAGGAGGAGGTGATTTTTTTAAAGCCATGCTTAAGTTAGACAAAACTCAGAAATAAAATGAATGGTATATATGACTGTATGGTAATTATTGAGGATTTCAGTTCTGTGTGAACACATACACAAACACACTTCCTCCTTCATATTCCAGAGGTTTCAAAGCATTCGCTCCCCCCGTCTCCTATTAATAACACTGGGCTCTTCAGAATCTGTGCTGCTCCATAATCACACAAGAGTTTCTTATGTATCACTTAGTATATTCTCACCGGTACAAAATCACCAGAGCAGCACAGGAACCAACAGTGAGTCCCCAACTCAAGGTCTGTAGGAAGGAAGCCAGCCCCCTGTTCTGTCTAGAATTACACTTCATGCTGATAAAGAGCAAAGCACGCCATGGTCTTCAGCACAACACTTTGTCCCTGTTCATGTTCACGGGCTGAGGAACCGTGGAGACAAACTGATCAGGAACTGCGGTTTTACTAGAACTAAAATATCAAAAAAACCCCACCTGATTTCCTTCAGATATGTTCACACCTATTGTCATAACCTTCAAAGACCAGAAAGGCAGATGACAACCTTCCTGAGACCACCTTCAAACAGTCCTAGTAGGAGGACTAGGAACCATCGCGCCCTATACTGATGTTTAATAGCAAGTAATATCAATATCAATAAAAACAACACACATGGGGGACATACGTGACATGGCCCCCTTTTTGAAAGGCTGTAGCTGTTGATGGGTTTTCCTCGTGCCAAAACAAACACAATAAAATGTTCTCCAACACTTGCTCATGTTCAGTGACCACGTATCTCCCCCTTGACCACACTGAATTCAGCTGCTCTAGCGGTGGTGATTCATAGACCAAAAGTTCTTCTGATTTGGAGGAAGGAAGTGCTGAGTATCTTTCAAAAGAATATTAAAGTTTATGTGACTAGCGCTAAATTACTTCTTGGTTATCATTTTGAGAGTATAAAAGCTAGTAATTTAGATCACACCATAAGGAAATGTTTTATCTGCATTTCAGTTGCTATGTAGGTAATTTTAAGGCATGTCAATTAAACAAACAGCATGTTAAAAATATAAATTCCTCCTAAAACAGAAGTTGCAATGTTTCACCTGGCAATTACACATACTTATCCCACTGGATTAAAAAATTATTCTTAAAAATTGAACTTGTCTAACTAGATCAAGTGCTATTAATTAACACTTATAAAGTGTAAAATTTACATATAAAAGCCTTTCATGACCAAGCTTGTCTTCAAATAAAGATGGAAGATTAGAAAACAACTCCATTTAATGAGAAACGAGCATGGTAGAACCCAATAATTAGTAAGAACTGATATGTACAAAAGGTTTAAAGGTTAATATGACGGTTTAGATATACACTAACCAGTATTTTGTCCACTGAGCTATGCTGGAAGCCTCAGGTTTTTTTTTTTTCTCTTGAAATTAACTAATTTTTAACAAAACAAGATTTATAAATATACATCACTGTAGTCTTAGCAGGAAGTACAAGCTATCACAAAACCTAGCCAACAGATGCATTTTAAGAAGGGAAAAAAACCAACTTTAACAATCCAACCAAAGCTCTTTAATTCATGAAAAGGAAATAAACCTCTGGCCTCTACTGAAATGTACAGCCCATTCAAAATTATTCCAAAGGAAGTGTAATGCTCAAAGTACCTGACAGCACTGTGAAAGCAAAACATGTTCTCTCTTTTATTGTAGGCTTATACTAATGTTTACTTTGACATAGCAGCTCTTGTCAAATCTGGGAAGGAACTGGGGAAGGAACACAGAGTTGCAAGCAACCAACCTACTGAAACGACCAAACTGGTTTCCATCAGTGCTCACCAGCCAAGAGGATGCAGTAATTGAGTGCACAGATACTCCTTGATTTCTGTACCAGAGTGCGCTTCCTAAATTTTTCTGATGAAATTCATAGTTTTCTTCCTCATCATTTGTACCATGATACTCCATACACTTATTTTTATATATATACAGACACAGGTACACACCCCCCCCCCTCCAAATACTGCCACAATAATACTGATATTGACTTTTTTTATTAATACTCAATCACTTTGGGGTTATGGAGATTGTATACAATCTCTACAGTGATCAGAAAAATACAAATATGTTACAAAAATATTTCTATCATGAGATTAAAAAGATCCTATCATGAGAATAACAATAGTTACATGTCATCATCATACAAAAGATAATTTTGAGAAATACAGGAATTGTCCAAAAGACCTCATTTCCCTTACACATTTTCTTACCTAATTTTATTAAGAATTCTCGTTCCAAGTCTTGCACCTGTCTGATAGCTTCTTCCAGAGAATTGCAGAGCTTTATCTTTGGTCTTAGCAGTTCCAGCGTATCACTGATCATATAGTCTATGTCTATAGGAAATGGGTGATCTTTTGTCCAAACATCCAGACTTTTTTTCCACCAAACATACCTCTAGAATACAAAATATTCAAAGAAATCATATGCACACTGACATTCATGAAATTTTTAACTTATGAAGTTTGTAATGCCTATCAATGTTTATGCAGTAGAAAATGCAAGATTTCATACCGCTACTCTTCTATTTCACACAACTATTAGATATTTTGATATCACTAAACATTGTTTTATAACATCGGATATCACAAACATTAATAATGTGGTTATTTTATCATAATGACTGTTAAAAGTATGAAGACTGAGCCAAAAAGCACTGAAAAGAAAGTGCCTTCTAAAGGCAGAGTCTTTCTATGAGAGATAAGCACTTAACAACTGGCCAGCTTTCAATTCCTTCCTCCATATATTTTCAAGCAAACGGATTCCTGCAAAGGTGTATTATGGGGAGAAGGGGACAAACATCACAAAAAGTTTTAAGACTGCAGCTAGCATGAAGAGAGTTACCCAGTTTGCTTTATAACAAATTAGCACGTACCTCTTACAATACAATTGTAAAAAAATAAATGCTGATCTTAAGGGAGCCTAACAGTAGAATCAGAGAACAAAGGTGTTGCACCTGAAAATGAACTATGAGTAACAGAATGTTTATTTATAAGGTGACACGGTCAAAAGGAATGCCTGTTGAAACTCGAAGGTGCAACAAAAATATAGTGACTTCTTCAATGACAAGTTTATTTTTGGGTTTCAAAATGGGACCATAATGTATTAAAAAAAAAAAAAAAAAAAAGAATTTCACATCTCAGATACAGATGGAGAACATGCATCCTGAAGGTCTGAATTGTTGTCATCACCAAGTTATAACCTCCCTGGGTTTTTTATATCCTTGTTTGGTATAATTTAAAGAGAGATGCAAAAAGAAAATAAGAAATTCAGTCCAAAGAGTTTTAGCATGAATTCCATGGACCAGAATTCCACATTTTTTCAGAGGAACCCATTCCAGTGTTTAAACGTTCCTGTTAGGAAATCTTTCCTTCTCTCATTTGTTACATCTATTGACTCAGAACTTCCCTTGCTGCAACCTGTGACCACTACTTCTCCTCCTTTCACCATAAATGCCTGAGAAGTATCTGACTCCTCCTTCTCCACAAACACTATTAGCTGAGGACAACAACCTAATTTGCACTTTTCTCCAAGCTGAGCAAACCCAGTGTGAGAACCGAGAGGCTTCTGATCCTTTTGGTGACCCTCCACTGGGCTCAGCTCAGTTTGCTGATGTCCCTCCTCTCATCTACCAGGGCGCCCTGATGTTTTACAAGTTTGTTGGAACAGTAACATCTACATAACTGAACATACACATTACTTTAAAATAGCACTGCTATCAAACAGAAGGAACTCTAAAAACGATAGTGCTAGAGAATGAGAGAAATATATAACACACTGACCAACATTAGCTCATTAAAGGAATCTACAGGGCTATATAAAATTTAATTTAGAATACCTGAAAATATACAAGGAAGCAATCAAGTTTTCGTTTGCTGGATCCTCTGTCAAAATACTGCCCACAGGTATCGAGGATTGTACAGACTAGTCTGATTCTGAAAAGATGCTCTGGAGGATCCAGGGGACTAGGGCTACCATCAGGGTTCACACCAAATGATGTGAAAGAATACAGAGTTCGAAATATTACAGCTGATTCCACCATTCGATAATTGTAGAGCTCCCCCAAAAACTTGGCGCTGCTGATCCGCCGCTGGTTAAACTTCGGTTGGTTAACCTTTATCAAGAAAAAACAAATTAGAAAAAAAAAATAAATCACTCTTCATGAAGATATATACAGAATCTTTGCAAAGGGTTGTGGGTTTGTTTCTTTGCTTTTTTTTTTTTTTAATTTTAAACTGAGGGAATTCATTACAATAAAAGATGGTTATTTATGGTCACATGTTTAACACAAAATTAAACATTAGAAAGCACTGAAGATATTTATGGAAGCTGGTCAACTAGTAGTTACTGTAAAGTTCAAACACATTTAACATACTCTATCTTAAATCTATGATGATTTTCCATTGCCCAGAGAATTCTTGTAACTACAATCCCAATCAAAATATGGACTAGGCTTCAAAGTTACTTGAAATTGCATGAATCTGATTACACTGTGCAAGAATAAATTGTATCCCCTTACTGAATAAGGGAGGCAAAATAACTGTCCTAGTAATCTTTGCAGTTTGTTGGCGTTCTTGGGAGTGTGCGTGTAGGTTGTTTTTATAAATTTAAATAAAGCTATATAAAGAAAACAACTGAAATGGATAAAGTCCCACACAAAAATCCAGAATCCAAGGATTCCTTTCTTTAAGCATGATTATTGCATTGTTTCCTTTCAACATAAGTAGATGTGTAGGTTAACTTAATGAAACACTTAATGAAAGTGTTGGATGTTTACCTCCATTCCCAGTCGAATATCCTCTAGCACTCCATCCACAACATGGATTCCAACATCTTCCTGGTAAAGGACCAACCCTGCTAAGAGGTTGGCTACACAGTGAATACTATTATATTTCACATTCCAGATGTTGATCATACAGCATATAACATAGTCTTTTACTTCTGCATCCTGCCAAGGCAGCTTGCGCATCTGTCTCAGGACCTAAACCAAGTTTTAAGACAAGCTTAACATTTTAGCAGGCAAAATACCAAGATATTCACTGTCATCCCCTCTCTCTCATGGCTGGGATGAAATCCCTGGAAGTGTCTGCAAGCAAGCTCGTTCCCTTTTTCAAGCATCCTCCAGATCTGCAGTAGCTACGGAAAACCTTGTAGATGTAACCCAACCGCTGTTCTCTTAACTACTAATCAAGCTGTCCAAATCTGCTCCAGAATTTCCCTGCTCTTACAGTCTGTATTTGACTTTACTCCGAGTGTAAGATACTTAGTACAAAGATTCTTATTTCATTCTTTATTTCTTCAGCACTTAATGACTGTGGAGAATGGAGGTCCATGACTGGAGCTTCCATGCATTAATAAAAGAAATGAAACTATCTTAACATATATCCCCCAATTGCAATTAAAAAAAATTATAACCCTCTCCAAGCCCTTTGAAAGTTCATCTACATCAGTTCCAGTAAAATCTGTATCAAAGATTTCAAAAGGATTTACCTTCTCAGTGGTAACCTTGGAGAGATCCTTGTAAAGAAGCTTACGAATATATTCCTGCAAAGGAGGACGTTTTTTCTTCACAGTTTTTTCAGCTGGAGGAGGATTACAGTAGTAATAGGCATTTTCTACCATTGTAACATAGCGTGCATCTAGATGCATTGCTTGTTTTTTCCTCATCATTTGTTCCTAGAAATAAATGTAAATAATCATTTAAACATGTTGTCATACTACATTCTCAAGCTAAAGGCTTTTACAGTTACGTCTGGGATAAAGAAAACATGAAACATTGCAGGAAAAGAAGTTAAAAGCTTGGCTAGAGACAAGAAAGGACAAAGCATAGATATGGTTCTGTGTCGCTAATTCCAAGGTGATTTTTCTTTACAATCCCTGTTTCTATAATGCTTCACCTGTGGTGAAAAAAAGTTTCAGGGAAGTATTGAAAGTTTAACTTGAAGTCTAAATGTTACTGTTTAGATAAATAGTTAATAAGATTATTAGCCAATCTATTCAAAACATGATTTTATCTAACTAAAGTAGCTGAAATACTGATTTCTTGACACAAGCATAGTGAATCATTGCAAGAGTGGCAATCTGCTTTTTACATCAACATGCGACTCCAAAAGTTTATACTGAAGGTTTCACATGAATTTTCAATGGTTTAGGCAATGGCATTTTTCTTATTACATGCTCCATTGTTGCTGTTTACCCAAGCAGAATAGACTGCGAGGAAAACAGTACCTGCCATAAAGAAGTATTTCAGGAAAAAAAACAGAGAAGCTAAAGGTTACTACATCAACACTAATTACTGTGCTTAATTGTCAGGTTTGTCTGAATTTTCCTCACTGAATACAATCTTTTCTCCCTATTACATTTTGGATATGTACTTTAAGATTTATTCTGTATGTTTTAAAAATTGGTGGTTCAACCGGAAAAGAAACTTGCACTGGTTTAGACTTTTTCATTTAATAGCAGTTGGCATCAAACAGATAAGCAAAACTAAGATGCAAGTAGTGTTTTATCACTGTATCCAAATGTTATATATACATTTGTGTTGTCCAGAAAACTAATGGAAAGAATTGAAACCCTCTTTTATCTTTCCTGAAGCAGGCCAGTTTTTTATTCTGGTGGACTTTCCACTTTTTCTTTTACAAGGCAGTGGTTCAGTTCAACCAAAATGTAAGTGTACTCAAACAGCTTCTTAACCTTGAGTTTCAGCTGCTAATCCAATGAGGAGGAGCAGCTTTGTGTAACATAGTAACCCAACAAATAATATATTTTTCGTCACAGATTGTGCGCATCTGCTGCCAGGAAGGTCTCAGTCAATTAAGGCATGAAGTCAAATGGGCAGGCAGGAAAGAGAAACCGTAACAATATGCTGCATACAGTAACAAAAAGCCTTGCACATTTCAGAGGAAAAAAGCAAAACTTGCAGTATAAAGTGTTTTAAACTAATGAACTACTCTGGCTTTTCATTTTACTCAGCTAAAATGAAGAACTCCAAAGGTAAAAGCATTACAACTGAAGATTAGGTTTCTGTTTTTCCTTTGATAAAGAGAGACACAGATCACAAACAACATTAAAACGTTCAACATAAAACAGTAAAAGGGCTTTTTTTTTTTTTTCCCCTTGATGAGAAACAAAACTCCTCTGCATGCAGTGCATACCACAGACCCATTTCAAAAGAAAATTTGGTGAGAACCAGGAGGTGCCTTTCTGGTTAACACAGTCTTGCTCTCGCCTCCCCCAGTCCAAAAATCCTGTTAATACCAATTTGCATTGCAAGAAATAGAATTAATTTTTGCAAAGCAGCAGAAAAATGAGAGTATAGTCACCATGTAAAACCTAACAGACAGAAAAAGCCCAATTCAGAAAAGTATTTCAGCATGACTGACAGTTAAATTATCACATTGTAAGAAGATGCTGAAAGTGTTCCGACTCCTCCTTCCCTTTACTACTGACATTGTTCTGCCCCTCCACTTGTTCCAACTGTTCAAAACTAAAATTTTTAATTTCTTGAAAGCACACTATTGTTACAGTGAATAAACAGTCTCATTCTAACTACAAGCAATTACTTTGTCACAGCCTCTACAGAATGTTCTCCCAGTTTCAACTCTATCTATAAAAGGAGTCACGCTGAGAAATGTAGCTTAAGGTGTATATCTATAAATACAAATGATCTTGCCTTAAAGATTAAAAAGACAATTTGACACAATTGTCTAATTTAAAAGGATTAAAAATGCATCAGAAGGCTTTTAATACCAAAACTTCAAATATTCTTTTAAGACCATCACAACAGCATAACACAAGCATTTGACATTTTAACATGATTATGTTACAGAAACATAGATCAAGATTATGCTGATCTTCCTTCCAAAGCACTAATTCAAATAATCCATTTATGAACAGACCAATCCGAAGGCCAAGTTAGTTTTATATTAATATTTTAAATTACATAAAAGACACTAAGCATGAAAAACTTGCCAAGAAGAATGATTAACTGAAATAATCATTGCCCTGGTAAAAGAAGAATCTTCAAATAATTTGCAAAACATGACAGTAGTTCCACAAAACCAGAATGCGATCATTAAATGTTTCTCTATTAAGTCACGTAGTGCTGCTAAGTTTGCAGAGCTCTATATAACACTTTACAAGTAATTAAGGGAAAAAGTAATTATTAAAAATCCATTCTTAACTATAACTTCCTTGCACATCAGGACAAAGTAATATTGTCTTCAATAGGACACCCGCAGCCTGTTTGGCATCTTACTACATAGTATAACCATCAGCAGTAAAGATTAAGACCAATAATGATTTAAAAGATCAGCAGGCCTTAATTCTACCCAAAAGAGTAATTGACAAGATCAGCTTTATATTTACTTAGATTTTTACTTTTTCCCCCCCAAGAGCCTAATTAGCTCACTTTGGGAATAATTTCTTCTACAGTTCACACTGACCAGTATCATCAGCCTATGGCCTAATCTGTACAATACTATTTAAATCAAAAGTAATCTCTATAGTTTCAACAGGGCAACATTACAAGATTCATTTATTGAGATGGCTGCAGACTATAAACCTCTTTGGCCTATTTTACATCTTAATCAGCAGATATTCCAAAGCATTTGCTACCTCTATCTTCTCCCGGTTCCTCAATGCGTAAGAAAAGTTCACTTATCTGAAACCTTGTGAGGCTTCAAGCCTCAGTTATTGAAACAGTGTCTGTGGCTTGTCTTACACTTTACAGATAAGTCACATTTTGCATTCATCCGGCAGATTTCAGCAGTACAGCTAACAATCTGCATTTTTGTAGCTTGTGAGACTAAAAGCAGTCAAGTAGGAAAAGTAGCTCTGCTAAAAGTATTGAATTTTTCCTGACTTCTAAAATTTTTAACCACCACCAAAAAACGGTAGCAACAAGTAAAGTGTCTTTTAAAGATAATGGAACAGTGTTTTCAGGGGAAAAATACTTGACTATGGAAAGGAATGTATTTAATGATAAAACACATCAGCTGGCAGACCTTTAGAAAATGCAGGGATTCAAACCTTTCAAGATACAAAGCACTCTGCAACAAAAGCACAAGCCAAAAAATTGCAGTCAATTTGTGACTCTTGCGACTACACCACCGCAACAAACGCTAGGACATTCAAAGAGGTTCAGAAAGAAACCACAGTTTCTTTGTGGAAAAGAAATTGTACAACAATATACCCAAGTATGCAACAGCTACTTGTCTATTAACTCTACAGAATGAGAAGAGAGGATATGGATTCAAGAGAAAGGAGGATATGGATTCAAGAGAAAGGCCTGTCAAGTGTAAGCCTGTGCTTTGATAAGAAAGGGGCAAACTAGGTCCACTTTCTCCTCCGAATGCAGTGACTGCTTTCACTACGGCAGATACACATGTCTATATTCCTCCTGTAACACATGGATTTGAAGGGAACTTTACAACACCTAGGCAGACTTCTCACACAACACCATGGTCTATTAGTTAGTCTGTATCTGCTTAAGCTGCTTCTAATTGAATGCTATTTCCTATTGCTAGTATCTACCTTTGAAGCACTTCAACCATGAAGCACTTCAACCTCTTCCCACGGACACAGAGCTTTAGGGTTGTCTCTGAAGCCAGTAAACACATTATTTGGGGCTCAAATTCACACTAAAAAAGACCCAAAGCTAGTCCTTGTTATTTCTAAATCTTTGCCAGTACTTATCTAGACTTATGGATACCATTTCTACTCTTAGCTTAATTACCAATCTCTATATCTAAAACACCTTCCTAGTATCTTCATAAAGATACTAAAATCCCTCTAGTATCTTCATAAACCTGTTTTTCAAATTTATAACCCCAGATTGTTATACAGGGCATAGAAAACACTTCTTTCACAACTGTCTTCACCTCCAGTTGAAATATCTTAGCATCTCCAGTTCTATTCACTACCATTTTTCCCCTCAAATGGTATCTCAGGTGTGTTCAGGTACAGCTACTATATTCTTTCAACCTCATCATCTTTTTTTTGCCTCATCAATGAACTATTTCTAGTTTAAAAAAACCTTTTTGCTTCAGAAATTTAATCCTTTATTTACATTTTCTATTAAGTCACAAAGAGATTTACAGATCAATTAGATCTCTCCAGAATCCTTCCAGAAAGCTGTTCTCACAGGAGGTGCAGTCTCAGAGCTGACACGACATTGGACAGGATGATACGAGTCCACAGGACTTCAAATAAAGGCCGACAGCGCCAAAACAACCCAGGACTTAAACATATGCAACGCCAGCCCATCTCAACCCCCTTCGACAAGGAAGAGGCAAGAGTTCAGGAAAACTGATTAATTCTCCTCCCATACTTGATTCTTTAATAAAAACAGAGACAAGAACTTTATCCTCCCTGAGCACTCAAGATAAAACTTAATGAAAGTTTTCACTCACTAGTGCTTGACTGCTGTAACTGACAATTAAGGTATTAGTCACAATCATTGTTATGGTCAGACCACATCACAAAGCCACAAAACAAAAGCAGTAATTGTTTCAATTCAGTGGACCACACCCTCCTCCATAAGACAAGAAGTTTTCTCTTACCAAAAGAACACTGGTTCTTAAGTGAGATTCTGGTGATCTGAAGAGGAATCTCCCACAGGTTTCCAGCAGAGTACATGCCATTTCAATATGGTGATGAGAAAAGTCTGACAGAAGCATCTGGTAGATTATTTATATAAAAACACAGCATGTTAAACATCTTTTTCAACTGCAGGAAACAGTAAGTTATATCTACAAGACTTTACACTATTGCGCTATTCTAGCTTCTTTAAGAAAAAAATGCATTTCACTGATCAGATGTTAACAAAATTCAAAATATCTGTCTCATTAAAACAGTATTATAAGAACAGTCCAGACCCCAAATTTAGGCTCCAGCAAGCTGAAAAAACAGGATGCTTCCTAAGCCTAGCATAAAAAGACTACAATATTAAAACACTATAATCTCTCCCATACCCCTTCTAACTCAGTCGTATTTGCTTTAAAACTCCTACTGGTAGACTGGAAAGCCACCAAATAATGCTGTATAAGGACACAATAACCTCAAAGCACATCTAATTTAATTGTACTGTTTGAGTTAAGCAATAACTAACAATTAACAAAGCTTTGCATTTTACAGTATGTTATAGGTGAGAGGAGAAAAGTAATGAGCAAGTAAAACTTTAAGATTTCAGCTTCGATACCTAATGAGTCAATGAACAGAAACTACTCCTAGAGGGAGTGATTTTAACCCATGTGAGTCTTCAGCCACCTTTTATAAAAGCACTTTCATTTTTTAAAATGCATTTTTAATTTGGGACTTTACATCAAAGATAAATTTGAATCCTTATCACCACACAAATTGAGATGATATGCCTAAAGATTAACGCTTTCCAAAGATTTGTTTTATTCTTCAACAAACAAAAGCACCTGCTAAAATGGCACATAAGCCTCTCCTTGCATCGCTGAAAAGCTTCCTGCCTCTAATCCCTCCTCCCTACTGTTATTTTTTCTGTAGAGACATTAATTGGAATCAACATAATGAAAGTTTTGCAATATATAGCAGATGAATAGGTAGCAATGTCTACCATCATTTTACAAAGAAAATTATTCTTATTTTGTAGCGTCCAACGGTGGAAGTTTATTTTAATATATTCCTAACATCAGAAAAATTAAAACATTTAACCTCTAGGGCAGCTACCAAAGTCTCCTCATACACAGTAGCAACAGATATCAAGGTTTAAAACATACGCAGTGAACTAATGGGAAATAGGATGGGGATACATTATCAGCACATACAGTAGTACAGGACTAACACAACACTGACCTTTAAACAGTGGAGAGTATCGTTTTTTGAGAACATCTTAAACTTGGTAAGCTCACCAATAAACCTCACAGTTTTATTCTTTGTTTCAATGTTGATCTGGTCCTTTTTTCTTACCTTAAAAAAAAAAAAAAGCATTTGATTCTAGACCGTCCAAAATCTCTACCTCTTACAAATTACTTAGACCTGGATGTGCTTCATAAGCTTAGGAATTCAGAAGTATTTGTCATTTGTTTGGTTCCTTATGCTCTACCTTTACCTACCACTGGGTTTTCTAAAAATCTCTCTACAACTTTGTGTCTTCAGAAGCTTCTGAGTTTCTTTCCTACCTCCTGCCCCTCAAAAGCCCTAAGTCCTCTAACACACCTACAGTTACAGACACACATCAACCTGCTCACTCCTTTGCCACAGGGAAGTAGTAGTTAAATATTCTAGATTGTATATTTTTTAGAATCAAGAAGTAGTCTCTATATGAATAGGAACACTTGTATAGTCCCTAAGGAAATATTCAACATTGACATCTTTTTCCAGTCAGGTTTAATAAAGTGCAGACTTTTTTTTTTTTCCCTTTTCCTTTTAAAATTACTGACTTCCAGCATCATTTTACTAACCAAGTAAAAATTTCTATTATATTATAGATATAATTCACAAAATACAAAATTGTATTTCTCCCAAACAGAAACAGCTTTTCCTGAGGATAAATACTTAACTTCAGATAGTTAAGACTTCAGTAAATCTGAGCAATTTATACACATTTTTAATGTTAATATTAAAAAAAAAAAAATTGAAAGCTGTGCCATCAAACTCAGAGAGAGTGAAGGAATCATCGCTGTGCACCATAACCAATTTGGTTACAAAACTTAGAACAAAGTGAAAGAAACAACACTGAAAAATACGTTTGTGAGGAACAGAAAAACTTCGTTGATAAAATTATGAAAAAGTAATTTGAATCGAGCACTAAATTACAGTAGTAACCACTAAATTACAACAGCAACCTTGTAGTGGGGAAAGTGGCATTAGAATATGTCAGTTCTCATTTTAAATGCAAGTTATTAACGTACAGAAAACTCTTAACACAGTTAGAGCACAGTTTCCAATTTTTCCAATTTTAACTGTTGTATAGGTACATATGCATACAGTAAATTCTAAAAATATTCTTTTTACGTGTACAAATCTAGTATTTCAGAACAAATCTGCTCAAATTCTGCTTATGACAGAAAAAAATTCAGTGAATTTAAGAATCAGCATCTACATAATATCAAATGTTATTTTATTCCCCAAAGGATGACTGTTATCAGATTGGTTCATTTGAACGTAAAAAAACTAGATCAACAAAACATACATGAAACCTGAAATCCCCTTTCAGCATGGAACAAAGATCCTCTGCTACATCAGACATACAGGGATGCAATGTGGCAACCAGTCTTGCATAAAACGGTAGTAAATCCAACCTGCGGACAAAGGAGATGATAAAACAGACACTAATTTATAGACAAAAATGTATTTATGTCTGAAAATATGGTACCATTTCGCTTGTAAAAGAATGAATGTGCATATCCTGGCAGAACAACGTACCTGCAATTTTACAGGCTCACACTGCAGACTGCAATATCATTTAAAAGTAACAATACAAAAAGGAATACTGCATCCTACTGGAATTCTTCACACTTAACTTCCTTTCAAAACTACTGCCTTAAGTGAAATGCCAAACACCATCTTAACTATGGAATTCGACCTTTAAGAAATTGCCAGACAAAAAAAAATTCAGATCCCTCCCAATATTCAAAATGAAAAGTTCTTACAGACTCCTTCATTTGTTATTTCAATTTTTTTTTTTTTTCTTAGAGTAGCAGAGATATAACCAGGAAGGTAAGAACATCTTTATTTTTAAGGCAGTGAATTTCTAAATGAATGCAGCAGTGTTATTACACAAAACAAAGCTCAGCAGAGGCAACGTGGCAACCTTTTCCCCCTAAAACTCAGGCAATACTCCCACAAATGGTAATATTTTGAAATTTTCTATAGAACTTCCCTTATTATTATTTTTTTTTTAGCTCTTTCCCTGATTACATGCCTTCATAGCCATTTCATAGTATTGCATGTTCCCCTTAGGGAATTCTGGAGGGTAATCTGTGTTTCCTTTAGTTTTGTACTTTGTTTTTTTCCATCAAAGACCAACTGGTTGTAAAAATGGGATAAATGCCCTTAAACCTGGTTTGTGGCATTGTGTAACATCTGTGTAACACAGAATTAAGCAGCTGCTTTGAATAAATATGCATGTTAGCAGGGGAGGTGGACTAGGTGATCTCTAGAGGTCCCTTCCAACTCTGACAATTCCGTGATTCATGTATCACTTTTAAATGCAGACAAACCAACTGCACTCCGAGGCCTTATAATATCATTTAACAAGCTGAAGAACGTATTTTTAGTTTATTTTCAGAACATAAGTTAATGCTGTGAACACATGAACTACAGAACAAGCCTACTGTTTTAAGTGGAGACAAACATCTTAAATGTGCATGCTTCAAGTGAGAAATTGCCTGTAAGGGAAAAATGGATCTTGATGAAATGGATCCTACGCTTTATGAAGGATTAAGGTTTTCCTAGCAGTAGGGAAAAAAAAAAAAAAAGACTACACTAAAAGAAAAAAACCAACATGCTGCTGAGAAAAAAAAAATACCTAAAAGCACAACTGATATACAGAGCTTTTCCCTGGCACAAAGCAAAACTGGAAAAACACCAAGACAAAAACCCCAAAACAAAGCATACATGACTGCCTCCCCTCTCCTTTCTACTGCTGTGTCACTAGAGAACATTTCCCAGATCTTTAACATCCACTCAGAAAGATGGATAATCCTGTACTTTAATTGTGTATTAGAAGCACCAGAATATACTACCTGAAAGAGGCAGAGCTAAGCAGCCTCCAGAAAACACATAAAACCCCTGTTGAAACATTGCAGGTATCCCAGTTACCTATTTAACAGTTTTTATTCTCTCTTGTTAATCAATAACTGAAGTAGTATTTACATTTTTCAAGCTTGTTGGAACACACAGTCAAGGATGACTAGCCACAGTAAATTACTACAATGTTATTAAGCATTTAGCCATTAACCCTTAGAGAAGAAGTCTCATTACTTTACGCACACATACAAAAGCTAAACTAAAAAAAGACTTTGGCTGAATTGAGGGGGTGTATTTTAATCGAGGGGATTTCTGTATGGCATCTCTTTTAAGACAAGTAGCATAAAGTTTTATTCTGGTCTGAACAAGTACCTGCCTGCCGAGAGCTAATAATTTCATGTCTGTAAACTGAACATACCTGGGGGAAAATTAAAGTCTTAGAGCACATTGTTGTTACTCCCTCATAGAGCACAAAAGGTTTCTTCATGGGGAAGAATACTAAGACTAGGTATTTCTAAATAGGTGAAATATAATAAGGAAAAGCCTTAGGTCAATTACTGTGAAATTGGCAATCAGAGATTGAATTCATTCCCTCTCTCGCAGGGGAGACAAATATTAAGTGCTCAGGAGTGGAGAGATTGCAGTATCAGTGGCACCATCTACTGGCATTAAGGCTAATCTAATTAAGTTTTTTGTTTTCTCCAAAAGCATTTCTTTTTGAGAAAGGGGGCAGATATTAACTAAAGCCACCCACAAACCCCGAAGTATTGCTTTCTCTGCCTGGTCTCCTACATTATGAAGCAAGATCTAGCATCAGGGGCGAGCCAGTCACTCTCTGAAGTCTACATTAAGGACCATCAATATAAACTACCATAGTAAAACACCCTCTACCTTGACCACATACCTTGGATTGAAATCTAGTCAACTCTGCATCTCTGCATCACACGGACTGCATTTCGGAGAAATATCTAAGAGCGCATCTTTTTTGGTAGAATTTCAAATAAGTTTAAAAAAAAAAAAGAAACAACAACAAAAAAAACCTTTGCTCAATAAAGTCCTAATTGCAATCTCTCTAGAATGGGTGCACCCAAAATTTTATACCCAGAAAGAGTCAATGGGTCATTCTGGATGTTGATTAACTGGGATTCTACCAGAAAGACAGCTTAAAGAATGAAGCAATAGAGCAAGAACTCCTGCCTCACAAGCATAATCATCATCCAGATAAATGCAGTGTATTCCCAGGGCCTGAATAGGTATAAACTGCCACCCACACTGCTCAGTGGGAAGAGAAGGATGCTGTGGAATCTGCATGCAATCAGATAAGCACTTTATGCTTTTGTTTCTTAGTTGTGGCATAAGCTCCTTATCTCAAACACAATGAGAGGGGCCACAGACACCGGTAAGTCAAGTTAAACTGAACAAAAAGGACCTTGCTGCTGAGGATTCTCAGGACAAGAAGCTGAAAGCAGGCAGATATAGAGGAGGTTTACATCTTTTGATCTAAAATGTTCAGAACTATTTAACACACAAGAAGCAGCTAACTTCTGAATTAAGAACAGACAACAGAAATGCTAAAAAGTTCCATATGATGAACAACAGGTCTCGTGCCTAGTAAACTGGCAACTTCATAGATCACCACAGATGGGAATGGCAAAACAACGAGAAGCCACAACATCCCCTCTTTACTGCTTAGCATTTGTCTCGAATTTTGATATTTGAATTCAGATATTAGCATTTGTTTGGAATTTAAGGACTAAAAGGAGACTATAAACTTCAATATGAGAAGTTGAAAAAAATTTAAAAAAATACAGTATGTAATTAAACATAAATAATTACCTGTATCTGTACAGGAAGATAATTCAGTTAGATGGCAAAGAACTACACAGAAATGCCCTAAAGCTGTGAGCAGTATGGGTTAAATCACTATATGGTGATTTTAGTGCACACTATATAGCCCTGAATTAAAAGGCTAATGTTTAGTTTTAAATCAATCCTCCAGTGCAAATCTGAAAGCCACTTGTATACTAGCATTGAAAAATCTTTTTGAAAGGCTTTCTGTTCTGTTGGGTTGGAGGTTCAAATCACAGCTGAAAACGTAAATGCAATCCATTCATAAGTATTCAACAGAGGAGCGCAATGATGCTGTATTCTAACACTAATCTACAGTTAGTTGAGGAAAAACTCTCCCTTTTGTCAAATTAAGTTTTCTGTCTTGAAGAATCCTGCATTTATCCTGATCTATCCAACCCCAGTGGGAGCAAGAAAGCTCCCTGGCAACACTGCATAATGACTCTGACTTTACAGTGTCTGCATTACTCCTCAAAACACGACACTAGTTTTGTACTTTCTTGGTAAAATTGTTGTGCCTGTACATTTCCTAAAACTCATCTCTGGGGAGGAAACAGAACTTGCTGTCTTACTGAAATATCTTATTATGGCTGCCAACATAATAGCTAGACTTAGAGGGATATCGCAGAAACTCCTGGAATTAGTAAACACTAGTATGCAACAGCCATAACAGAAGTAAAGACAAATCATTACGGCTCAGTGAAAAGATACACAAAGCAAAAACATCGTTAATGTATAGTACGCAAAGCTTTGAAGCAGTGTGCTACACCATTTTCTAAATGAATTTGTAGCATTTTATAGTAAATGTTAGCACGGCGTGCCATACACACAACCCGGAGTTTTTCCACAAGGATTATAAATGTTGATTTTGAGACAGAAAGCAGAACTACCCCTTTATCAACCGCAGTAAGAGAGCAAACTTTAAATATTAGGACAGATTGCCCTTGAAAATCATCTGGATCTGTGGGCAATTCAGCTGGTGTTTTCACTGCAACTGTTTGTGGCTCAGAACAAGCAGCTCAGTCAGCATCCTGTTTCTCCTGCTTAGTAGCCCAGAAACAGGCATCACAAACGCAGGCAGAAGAACAGGCAAATGCATAGAATTGAACTTAAGATCTGGGAAGCTGGAGTATTCACTGGTCCAGTAGGTCTCAGAGCAGAAAGCAGAAAAAAAGTATTAAAAAAGAATTTTACATGGAATATTCATATTTCTTAATATTAAGAATATTTATAATTAAAGAACAAGTGATCAGCTGAGCCATTTGCTTCAGTGTTACTTCCAAATACTAGAGAAGAGAACTGTCCCAAAGAGAGCAGCTCCTTCACCCAACCACACCATCCAGCGTAGTCTACTGAGTTCCTACAGAAAAATTATTTTTTAAATTTATTATTTTTGAAATTAATTTGTGAGATAGTGGAAGTACCATTGGGAAGATAGTTAATTAGTGGCAATGTGGAGACTATATGCATTTCTAGCAGCTTACCATTTTCCTGGCACAGCCTGATCAAAACCACATCTCCTTTTTTTATTTTTTAATGTGACAATTCCATAAAATCAAAAGATGAATTTCCAGTGCACCTGTGAAACCACACGGCTAAATTGACAAGCCATCATGTTGTTCTTGTCTGAAACTACCTCTTTTGCTGTGCACAAGGTCAACAAGTTCCTTCATGTCATTATCATCTAGCACAATTTAGTAGATTACACAAAGAAATTCAGGCAGCTTCTAAGAGGTTCCAAGAGTTAATGATCAATTTGAGCCATCTGGAATCTACAGCATCAGGAAGAAATACAGGGCAGTGGTGGCAGTTATGTTCACAGACCAGCCAACAAGGCACTTGCATTTTGCAAACAAACATGGAAAATTCTCTACTATGGTAGAGCTGAAGATGAAAGCTGAAGTCATCCAGCTGATCTACATTGCTGTAGATGTGCCAGGTTGTGCAAAACAGTTCTTCTCAAATTGTGTTTTGATGCATTTTGTGATTACCAGCAGGCTGATAAATAGAAATATTATTGCCTCTACACCATAAATTCAGGCTGAAGAGCACCTTGTTATGTCTAACACAGCAGACATTCAGGAGTCTCTGCCCGAAATATGAATTACTGACACAGTCAGTAACTGCAGTCCCCAAAGACTGAGGTATCAAAATCATGATTTTTAGAGAAAAGTAAGAGAATGAAAGATTATCTGCATTCTAACTGCAAAACTAGTATCAAGGCAGAGTCAGGTTAATGCATAGAGTCAGCAAACAAACCACTGGTTTACATACAGCTAAGAGTGCGGGGTTATTAGCACAGTAGATGCTTATTACAGATGTGACGTAGAAATAAGGCCAGAATCAAGGTTGAAAACACAATGCAAGAACTGATTAAAAGTAAGGAAAACAATCCACCAAAGTGTTTATTCAAAGCAGTAGTCTACGCAAGTCTGGAGACAAAATGGACACTCAACAAACCATGTTTTTTTTCCTCAGTGTTAAAAGGCAGTGGAATCAAAGTGGTGTGAACTCTACCAGGAAATCCAAGATGATGATGATGAAACATTTGAAACTAAAAGCAGCATCAAAACAACTCTCAGGAGAAATAGGGCGAGGTGGAGCAAGAAAAGTGACTCCTTTATAATTGCACCTACTTAAGGTATAAGTTTACCAGAGAGCAGAGAAATATATTACTCTTCCAATTAATTTAATGAATTTATCTCAATATTTGCAATTTTTTCTGTAACCAAGACTCTTCCTGTAGGGAAGTGCAGGGACCTCTCTTTATACAAAGACACAGAAAAAGAGAAATAGCAAAACCCTACATGGATAGATCTATACAGACAGAACAGACCAGGCTAGCAGGCCAACTCTTACCCTTGCGTTCTCCAAGCCAGCCAGCCTAGAACCAGCTGTGTTTCAGAAGAAAAAATGGCTATGTACTATACGAGAATTAACATATGATAAGAAATTCTCCTTCCTAAACTCTATTGTGCTAAACTCTATTGTGCTAAACTAAACTATTGTGCTTCCTGAACTATTCAGAAGTTCTTATTTAAAAAAGGTGCAAGTTCTCCTGAATTAAATATATCCTTTTTTTGACAGAAGGTAGCTTTGTGTTGTTTTGAAGGTTAAAAAAAAGTCATGAAAAGATCCACTATAAACACACAAGTACAATAAAAGAGAAACTAACTATTAAAAAATTTTATACTGCTATGGCAAAATATTGTGTTGAATTGCTTGATCATTAATCCTAAATATTTCTGTCGTGCTCTGGCATAAATCACTCCAGAAGATCCCATCAGGAATAAACAAATGCAACTTGGAATATATACCAGCCTTTTAAACAGTAATTAAATTTAAACAGTAAAAAAATATACACACACGTTAAGTTAAATAACCAGAGGGTAGATCCAGCTTGTTCCCCTTCAGTTCTTACCTTTGTCTGGGAACTATGAAAAGCGCCCGTACTAGTTTTCTTCTGTTAGCTTTTGTATTCATATTCATGCAAAAATCCATTGCTGCCTATAAAGAGAAAAACCCATAAAATACTTCATCTTTAACGTAGTGTTTTGGTTTTTTTTTTTATTTAAAGCAATATAGGATGCTTTTCAGAAGGAAAATGCTTGCTACATTGCTTTAAAAACAACTGCAAAGAAAAATCTTCATTTTTGTCTAGAACTGACAGAGTTAAAAAACATGTCCAGTTACAGGAATACAGACTGATTCTTTGGATCAGCACAAGGAAGAAACAGCTTCAGGGAGAGAGTGAGTAATTTGTCAAGGAGTGATGGGAGCCAAAAAAAAAGGAAAAAAGCCACGTTTGCTTCTAAAACAATCTAACACATAAGAGAACAGACATGAAACCACTATCACATGGTATTTGGGCAACTGCTGTTAAGCAAGGAAAAGAAAGTATTTCCTTCAGGTTAAAAATGAATTCAGTTACTGCTGAACTCCAGAGCTTTGAATATTTATTTCTGATCAATCTGATTGAGCATTATAGCTTCTAGGAGTGGAAAAAATGAGAAATATGACTATACCTTGTCTATGAGGTCTCTGTTGACACAGTTTGGAAGCTGCTGAAGAAAAGCATCTACTATAAGTTTCAAATGAGATCCAGTACTGGCTTCTTCATCCTCTTGTTCTAACAGAGTGAAATAAACAAGCAATACACATCTTTAAGCTATGAAATGATTTACTATCACATTCCCCAAACACAGTGCATTTGTAATGTTCAGTTGTTAAATATTCATCTACATATTAAAAGAGAGGTATAAAAATTAATTTTTCAATGCAAAAAAAAAAAATCCACTGATTGTCTACGTTGACAAAAGTATCACCTTTAAAACCTGTCTTCCTCTTCCTGAAGTTCCCTACCTCCTAATTGATACAACAAATATACAGTCCAGAAAAACCATGGTAATTTCTTTAGATGAAAAAAGGAGGACCACAAGAAGGCCCAAACATGGGGGAAAATAATTATGGCGGAAAAAAACCCCAAAACACCTTAATGCAATTGTGGATTGTACTTTTTTTATGTATGGTTGCCCTGCAGGAGAAATAGAATTTCTAAACAAAAACATCCATTAAGGCTATTCTTTAGTCTGGTATATTCTTGATATCTTTTCACTTGGGGCTGCTAAAGCTAGAGGCCAACTTCACTCTTTCAGCTGCGCAGACAGCAGAGTATAGAACCCTAAAGCGACAAGGACTGAGGGCTGATGATGTAGCAATTGCAAGGCAAGTGAGACCTTGTTTTTCAGGCAAATGCTTTGGAAGCAGTGACAGTGACCTGTACCTACTAATTGAGTCAGTAACACCAGTCAAGTAAAAGACTGCAGGACACCTCTGCCATTGAAATTCAGAGTTTCTGATATCAGCTACGAAAATCTCACCCGACCAACCCCCCTACAGTTACCCTTTAATTACAAAACATGTGGTACGCTTCAAAAATATTTCCAGATTTTACTAAGTCCTAGAGAAGATTCTAATTTGCTCTATAGGATCACAGGAGCCAAAACAGTGAGTTATAACACAAACGCTTGGAAAGACCCCTTCCTTGGCCAAAGCACCACAGAAGAACTCTGCTTCCTGAAAAAGGAACACGATGACGCGTGGTTTCCTTTCAGTTTGCTGTTCAGCAGTACCAAGAATACTTAAGAGGTATTTGAAAGCAGAACAGAGACAGACTGCAAAAGGTGAATACAGTGGTGGTGAAATTGCACCCACAAATACCCACAACTTGGTAAAGTCACTTTGTCTTTACAGGCTACACAGTAAGCTAAACTAGCATAAAAGACTGAAGTTTCTTTTTCAAGTTACTGAAAGCCAAAGGCAAATAGAAAGCAAAGGTGCTACACTGTAGGACATTATTTTCTTGTGTGTTTTTTTTTGGGGGGGGGGGGATAGCTGGGGCAGGGGTTGAGCTTAGGTAGAGAAACACTAAAAATTGTTCCAAGGAACACAGCCAGCTACCCCTTCTTGAAGATGCTAGAGATTAAAGCAGATGACATTGCCTCCTCTCTTCCACTGGCAGCTAGAAGTCAGAAGAACAAGAGAGAAGGGTTCATTAAGAAAGGAGAAAAAAAGAAGAGGAAGATGTTCAGACAAGAGGACCATGAAGTTTTAAATGCTTAATGGAACCCTGACTCTGTCATCGTCCATATACTCAGTTACAGTTTGCTAGGACACATGCAATAGCTCAAACCAGACAGTTTTTACTAGCAAATCTTGTTTTAATGCCTTTTTCTGTTTAGGTATTTACAGAGACACCTTCCTGTCTCCTTCTAATGTTCTTTTATCTTCCTCTTTTTCCCTTCCAGCACTTAAGTTGTCTCACCTCTGTCTCCTATTGAGCCTGACTCAATGCTCTTAAAATAAATTTAAAAAAAATAAAAGTCTTTGACAACTCAGTCACTTCTGAAGACTACCTTTCCAGAGGCCCTGGCTATCACATTCCATTTCAATAGTTCCCAAATGTATCTCCACTTTTGCTGGTCCTCTGCTTCACTGGAGGGCTACAGATATTCTCCAATTGTATTTCTACATATTTACTTCTCATCACAGTATGTGGATCCTTTCTAAGTGGAAAGGCTCTTTTGTAGTACCTGAAGCAGGTTTAGGACTTCAGAATTTTAGTGTGACAGGAACTGAAAGAGTCAAGAGCTTCCTTCTCCAAGGCCAATGATTCTAAGCACATAATTAATGCAAAAAGTGAGTTTACTTCCTGCTTTTTACTGTGATCCTCTTGATTTCGAGTCTTTCAGCACCACCACATTTTAAAAGTGTGCTACCTCTATTTAAAAATTCACAACAAGTAGTAATGTATAACCATTGTGGTTAGACTATTTATAATAGCCTATCTGGATGCAGATCAAATCAAGCAGTAAGATCACTGCAGAGACTGAAAGAAAAATTATTTCTTCTTTTTAAACACCTTTATATTTAACCAGAAACAAATGCAATCCTGAAATTTTCAGGGATAAAGTGTAAGACCCTAAGGACTTACTGAAGTTGCTCTCCTGCAATGATTGGTGCCAAACAATCTTCTATTTCAGTAATAATGTTTGCCTTCCCCTCTCCCTACAGACATACTTTCTGAGAAACTCCTGACTCCCTTAACTGTTAACATTTTTCAAATTTTTACAAAACTATAGGCTTACAGGGAGCTCTGTCCTAGAAACTCCACTCTGCCTGAAAGCTTCAGTCTAGTTTGTGCAGTATCACCCAGACAGTGGAAATAACAGAAGTGCTTTTGTAAAGGCAGTAGCTATTCCCTCTGTGACATCAGCTTCTGTAATGGATTTGATGATGCAGGAGCCCTCACAGTCAGATGGTACAAACCAATAACGTGAGTAAATTGTTGGCTGAATCCCCCATCTCTGCACAACACTTAAGCACAAGCATAACGTTAAACATCTTGATGAATCAAAGCCTCACTGAAGAAGGTGTTCAGGATTTAGCCTCACAAAACATCCAAGTCCAAAAAATATTTCTTAATATTTGGTTTAAATTCCTGCTCTTCTGATAGGAACTTTGCTAGCTCTCTAAACAGTATAGCAAAATTAAAAGCATTTTCTACACATCCTCTTTGCTGCTGATCAACCTTACAAAAACTGACACTACATGTTTATTAACATTAGGGTCCTCCTCCTCCCAGTACCCTTGATGGCTTCCACTCTGGCCATTCCTTACTTAACATTGTCTCCGTTCACACAGCTTCATTTTTAACATTTTATCTTCTCTTTTAAAAACAACCTCAAAACTCACTTCTTTCAGCATGCTTTCCGTCACTATTTTCAGCTCCGGTGCTATCTGCTCCCTCTCTCTTCCCTGAGCATATTGAAAATAAGAAAATTAAGATTCACTCAAAGTTCACATAATAGAGAAACAAAATAAGTCAGCTGAATTTCTGGTAAATGAACCTTTTCAACTAACTGTGTCAACGTTCTTTTTACATGGCATATCTTAAACTTAGTTGATTATAGACTCCAACCTTTAGGAAAAGAGTGCAGAAACAGAGACTGCAATGCTGTGGAGGATGCTTACCAGGGCAGACCTGCTTTAAAAACACACACTTCGAATAACTGCCTTGTCTCCCTCACATTTGGACAGTGGAAAAAAAACTGAAGAGAAGTGACAGAAGGAGATGCAGAAGTAAGAGACGACAGGCAGTACCCACTGTCTGACTGGACTCTCTATCCTATTTATCTTATTTTCCCTCTAAAATTTACTTATTCCCTCTGCCACACCCCCAAATTATCACAATAACTAAAGATACTTTCTTTCTTTATCTTGGACCTTACATCTAAGACCCTGCTATACCTCATGCATCCTCTTTTTATACTAAAGGCCCATCTCAACCTAGGAGTACTGGTTTATGTTTGTAATAGTGTCATAATACAGTGGGTTTCGTTCTCTGCTGGCTTTGCGCAAAACGCTACTACTAACTTAAATCAAGTACAGATGCACAAAAATTCAGTACGTATGAAGAAAAGTTAAAGTATATTTTGCAGCTCAAGGACACCTAATTTTCCCAATTTCAAGCCAAAGTGAATTTTACTTAAGAAAAGGACTAAAAAAAATATCTACCAGTTCACTAAATGGAAATACATCACACAACTTGAAACAACATTGAAATTCGGAAATTTTTTAATTCTGTATATCAGGAGCTACCAACCAGGGACGTTCAGCATTACACACACACCAAAAAACCCTATCGTTATTTCTCTCTTTTCAGCTAAGTAACCCTTACATGCTGCTTTTTCTAGCAGAACAAGGATTTGGCAGTCCTATCTATTTTCATTTCCATCATTAATTTATGAAGCTACTTTTCGGTATCAGAGAAATTTGACAATGGTATAGAATTCACAAAAGTTTCTACATGCTTCACAAGAAATAACCTAACGAGCAAAGACAATCATGAAGCAATAGTTCTCCACTAAGAAAAAGCCTACACTGTGAGCCAAATGACATTACCTTCACAAGGTAGAAAGCAAACGCTTTCTTTAAGTGCTGGCTGTTTAAGGATAAAAAAAATAACCCCATTCTGGCACACTTTTGATAAAACTTTCAGATGGGACTATATTTAATGCTCTGTCAATAGCTAGTTTAAAATCAGAAACTAGTATTGATGGTTAATATTTCATATTATGGCAAAACATGCATCATCTTTCTTTTAAACACACTGAAATCGGCATCACCTCCCAGGGAGCTAGAACTGTACAGAGACCTCATCTTCTATTTCAGATCTCGTCTCCTGTTACTCCTTCCTCAACTGTACAAGATCTCACTCTCTTGTTATTTGGCTTTGTATTTGGAATAATCTTCATCCTCCTTATTCAGTCAAGAATGCCTTCAAGAAAAGTCAAGGAGGAAATACCCACATTCCTTTAGATGTCTACTGACAAAGTATTTTTGGCCTATCTAGCAGGTTATCACCAATTCAGAATGAACTGCTCTTTTTCCTTTTGATGCCAAGTAAACTTCCCTTATAGATGCTGGAACCAAGCTCTTCACTATTTTTTCTGAGATCTAAGAACAGAGGATAACAGCTCACTAAAGATGAGTGTTCTGCGATTCAAACTTCACATCTTAACCAGCTTAATGAGCTGATGACTACTCAGAGAAGAATATAAAAGGAAAGTAAAAATTATTCCAAAGAGGGTATGGCTTTTTCCAACCTGTGTTTAAAAAAAAAGGAAAAAGCTAAGGAAATAATACATAGAATTACTGTGACAGTTTTCCTTTCAGAAGGAATCTGAAAAAGTCTGACTCTGGAACTGTCAAATTTCTTTGAACGCATGAGGTGTCACAGAACAGCACGGTCCCAAGCTTAATTTCAGCTCAACTAACTTTAGGTACACGAGAGTCACCCAATTTAAAGATCCATACGCCCTAACCCATCCCTGTTTTAAGCTGAGAGAGAGTGGCACTTTGAGGAGTTGTTGAAGCTACTCAAGGCCCAAACCCACAGATCCACACATCAGCTTGGTTCCATGAACCTACACTGTAAACACTGATACACAGTCTTTTTGCTCCACGGCTTAAAGTTTTGGTGTTAACTTCTCCACTTTTAAAGCCCAATGCTGTTTCAAGCAAGAGTTTGATTATATTATAAATTCACTAGATCAGGCAAGGATTTTCACTTTTAAGCCACAGAATATCCAGCCAGTAAACTCTAGGGATGATCTGTTTTCCCCACATTCCAGACAGAACAAGTTTCCTGCTTAAGAAATGAAAGAAAAGAATCTGCATTGGCCCTTGGAAATCCAAAGCAGCAAAACCAAAGTGTCTTAGAAACTGGGCTCAAAGAAAACACCTCAGTAGCTTCTCTCTGAATTTGGCTGATCTTGCTTTTCCCACTACTCAGTGTTACTGAAAGAAAAACTTGTAACTCAGAAGAAAAATCCTGAAGGTACATTTTACTGCTGTTTCCCCAATGTAAACTAACAAGTAAAACTAACAGATTTTTACAGGTGTCATTTGCAGCCCTTTATGTGTAAAAAGGTTAGATTTCTTAAATCTTGCTATGTAAAGCCATAAAATCAAAAGAAAAGTCTTTAACGATTAACAAGTCAAAACCAGAAAATATTTCATTAGTACCCTAAGCATATTTGATGAGAAAATCATTTATGCACTGAAGTTTACATACTTCTTTCTAGTCATTTTTCAGACAACTACCTTCAAATTTAATTATTTTTTAAAGCTATATGAAGGAATTAGTAACTTCCACTACATAAACCTCCATATAAAACTTTTCACATGTATCTTAATGTTGTTACAAATCCATTTTTGACCACAATCCTAAGAGTTTCTAGCAACTAATATTTCATAAATAAATGAATATAGTTCATCCTGAAGTCACTCTATCAACTGACTAAAAGCCATCAAACCCAAAAAATAGAAGATGAGGAAACAGTAAAGAATTTCTAAACCCGATTCTTTTTACCTTGCTCATCAAGAAGCTTTTTTGTAAGATCTTCTGCCTCATCTCCACAGTCTAACTCCAGAGGATCATCATTAATATCCAGGTTCTCCAGCTCCAACTCCAAATCCTCACTCCCAGGTGCTTCCTTATTATCTTTGGCATCTTTTGAATCTATTTAAAAGTTAAGTAGAAATATTAAATTATTAAACACACGCAGTCATGACTAGAATACAGGAAGACTTGCGTTGCTAAACCTACATCTCTCTAGTGCCTAGATCTTCTTCAAAGGAAACTAGGAAAAGAATATCTACTCCTTGAGACTATACTATCTCATCTGTTCGGTCTTAGTGGTTTGATATCCCTTATACAGCTTTATCTGCATGCCTGAAAGGTGCAAACATTTACCTACATCGGGGTCTGTTAAGGATTGCGAACAGTTCTTAGTGCTTTGGTTTGTTTTGAACTATAACTGGTACATCTTCACTGTATGGCATGCATACATTCAAACAGAACAAGATACTCAGAATGTAGCAATCTAAGCCCAAAAGTGCTTAAAAGAGATTGTCAGGGCATGACATGGCAAGTGCAAGCAAAAAAACCTTGCATACTGGGAAGGTCCCCCAGAAAAATAGTGTCTTCCAAAACCCCAGTAAATGAATATCACAAACATTACTCAAAGAGAGCCAGATTCAAGGGTACAAATTCTATTTTAATGTTTGCACTACGTATTCTTCACAGCTCAAGTGATAACAAAAATTGACAAAGCAAGGTAAAGAGAGTGTTTTACACAGATTAAGAAAAAAAAGCTGAAAGCATAACAGGAGGTAAAGAAGAAGAAATGTGCTACATAGAAGGTCAAATAAAATCATGCTTTCATTGAAAACAAATAATCTATGAATCTTTTGACGAACATTCAGAATGGAATAGCTAATATTTTCGTTTGATAAGACCACCAGTCTGACACAGCATTTTTCCAAGAGACTAGTATCTACAACACTTTGCTCTTCTATTAGGCCTCCAAGCCTCATTTACAGACCGTGCCTCATAAACAAGGCAAATAACCTTATTAAAATACTTAAATTTCTCAAGCAAAAGTATGACACAAGTTCTAGACAGCACACACATTATATGGAAATAGCAGACTCACAAAGCAGGCAACGTGTTTAGAATCCCAGACAAAATTAGCCTGGAACAGACCTTAGTGAGGTCTCTAGTTCAACCTCTCCTCAAAGTGGATGAGTCCTGTATTCAGACCACATTTCTCAGGGATTTTTTCCAGCTGTCTCAAAAAAAATCTCGTAAGACAGAAATTCCAGGCTCCCTAGGCAAACTATCCAACACCTAATTATCCTCACAGGGAAATTTCAGAAATTTAGAAATCAGAAACAGGGCCATGAGCTATAAAGCTGACATTCCATTAATACTCAACACTGGCCTACTGCGTGTGTATTAGAAAATCATGTAACCTGTGTCCTTGTTGGCGTTTCCTCAGTGCTAAAACACTGCTCTTATCCAAACATGCATCTTCTGTTACACTTTGAGCCAGTGATGGTGAATGTCATTTTTATCCCATTATAGCTAGAGTCCACCAATGCCGGGTTGTGAACCCAGGGCTGCATCAGAAGTGAGGAACCATCCAGACCTTTTAATCTACTGGAATTTTATACTGAGACAGTTAGCTATCACTGACAATTTAGCAGAAAAAACGGAATGAACACTAACATCTTTCAAAGAAGATAAACTTTAGGTTTCTCACAGAAAAGTTAGTATTTACTCACATTGGTTAATCGCCAATTATTTTAAATTCTATGAGTATTAAAATGCATTTTTTTCTTCCTTAAATACCATACCCAGATACAATTCCTATCCCACATAGTTTCTTCCTTAAAAAATTCACCCAAAGCTGCATACTGTCCTGATCACCACAGATCATTTCATTGAAGACCCACTACTTCCATCAAATCAGCATACCTGTTGGGTAAGACATGTTAAAGAAATACTCATCTAAACATTCTACCTCTTGAATCATCTTTGCCGGAATCCTTGTTCTGGGAACATTTTTCATTGTCTTTAAACAAAATTGCTGGCACAAAAGCCTTTAAGTCGATGAGATTCTCGTAGAAGTTTCTAGCATCTTCGTCTTCCCAGATACCCCCCTCCAGGTCATATTCGCCAGGTTTTCCTGGTGTGAAAATATCAATACCGGGTCCATGTTCTACAAAAACAGTGAAAACATAAGAAAGTTACTTACACAAATTTCTCACCTTCTAAAAAGAGAGGCACCTTTATAGATTTTAAAAAATACTTTTAGAAAGACATTAGCCTATTTATTACTACCACTGTTTTCACTTAAATATTGCAATATATAGTTTAAAGTGCTTTTAACAACCCAATCTTAATATTAGATATAGCAATAAGCTATTTTAAAAATGTAAATTTAGTATTGATAGAAACTTTGACAGTGTCAAAGTCAAATCAAGTAAAATCAAGCAACACGTTATGTGGTATTAGAAAGGAAAGCTGTAACAAATTTCAACTACATTACTATCAAAAGTAATTGCTTTGAGCATGATGAACTGTAACCCACTGTATTTTAAGAACAAGTTTAAAAAGAATAATTTTAAATTTAGAGGCATTCAAGAAATACAGCTTTTTTAAGCTCAAGTTCACTTCAGACAAAAGATCATAGCATGGCTTAGGTTGGAAGGGACCTTAAAGATCATCTAGTTCCAACCCCCCACCGTACATTCATGATTTCAAAACATCTCTAAGTCTAAAATTTGAGATTCATTAAGGCATTGAATAGCTCTGCCAGTTAAATCCTGTCCTTCTCCTCGGGAGGTCAGAGAGCCACCTAGTGACTTCCCTGGCTTAACATTATGTTCCTGCTCATAACATCATGACCCAAAATATAATTGAAACCCATTTTTTAGCAATATCAGATTTTAGAACTCTAACATATGCAGTTCTTTAAATATTAAAAAATGCATTATATTAAATGAAAAGTATTAGGTTTTTTTTTTAATTTTCCATTTACTGCTATATTAACTGAAATAAATTTAAAGAGACATTACTTAAATTACCGTAACTACACAGCATATACAACAGTTAGGGTAACATGTTAGGTTTAATTACTTTAATAAAAACCTATGTATTATTCATTTATTGATATCTTTAAAAGGGAAAGCCTAAATAAAAAGAAATCAATAGAAAGAACACATCAGTAAGAGGGTTTAGTTAGCTTTCCCACCACATCCAAACCAAGACCAGCACCCCACTTGCTTTAGAAGACGTAGAAGATGACCTACCCTCAGGTGTTGGTTTCTCTTGGGGAAGGTCTGGCATATTTTCATCCAAAAGATCAGCTAGAGATTGAGAATTTGCCAACAGCTTCTGATACGACATTGCAAATTCCTCATACTGCTTGTGTCGATCTTCACTCAGCTCTCCCTTGGAGTGAAGAATGCGCCTACAAAAATCAAAGTTACAGTAAGATGACCTTTTTTCTTAAAATATATTTGAGTTACGCTGAACCACTCTGAGCCAAACTAGCCTTTCTTCTTTGAGGAAACTCTGAGAATTCCAGTTTAGACTGCAGTAGCAAAAAACTGAGCAATGCTATTTTTTTGCCCCCCAATCAACCATACTGAATTACCAACTTCAATATCGAGGGTCGTACAGTCACAGAAGCTCTAACTTAAATATCCAATGAGAAAGGCTAAAATTTTCTTTTGCCATGGTCAACCTGTAACAGTCCTGCACTGTGAAAATACTTCTGTAGTAAATTATAACATTCAACTTACATGAAAGCTGAATAAAAATTGCTTTCCATCTGTAACAATACATTTCCTTGTTGTTCAAATGATAAAATGGGCAATCAGTGCCAGAAGGCTCAAGAAAAGCTGCTCATTAAGACCAGACCATTAATTTTCCAACCAAACCAAATTATTTCATGGCTATCAGTCCAAATTAAGAGCATTTTTCACTTGCTTTTTGTTTTCTTTTATGAAACTATCCATACTTATTTTATATTCTCATTTTTAAAACTGAAATCCATTGTTAAAAGCAACTTGCACTTGAAGGAACGGAATCGCTGCTTACAAGTGCACAGTAAAGCAGATTGAGGATTACATGCAGAACAACACGACTCAACTCTCTTACCAAACTACAATTAAGGCTATCTTGGATTTTAGACAAAAAAAATACCAAAAACTTTCAGTAGTTTGAACCAAGTATACAGAACAAGGCAATCTCTGCTAGTACAAAGCTTGCCACAGAAGACTGATGAAAGACTGTCATCTTTGATTTTGGGTTAACTAAAAATAAGATGGTTGCTCATTAGCAATGGTCTGGTTTGTCCTCAACTAGGGCTCTCGAGAAGTGTATTTTCCCATCCATGGCATGATCCACTCTGCATCAACAGTTCTTACGTGGACGAGGCACAGTCAGTTCTTTACCAGTAAGGGACACCTTGGGCCAGCTGAGCTGTTTGGGGGCTGTACCACTGCAAAGGTACAAAGTGGCTCAGAATACACACGGGCTTCCAAAGTGAAGCTGACAAAATGAGCTTGCCTAGCATATTTCCAGTTTGTTTTACAGTACTTTGAATAATGCTAGTAACATTGGATTAACTAGCTGTAACCACTGACATCTCACCCTGCACTGAGATGAAAGCATCATCTTTCATCGAAAAGAAGGTGCAGATGCCCTAATTCCTCAAGTAGGTTGCATGATTACATTATGATTAGGCATTTATTAAGCAGTAAGTATACAAGAACATTCTTGCCGAAAGACCCAAACATTTTATGGCATAAAAATTCTAAAGCAGTTTAAGCAATGTAAGTTGAGGGATACCAATCTTGGTTTTTTTTCAATTCCAGATCAATTGTAAAACGAGTGTCATCTTTGTACATTCACAGGTGAGCAACAAAATCCACATCTGCTCAGAACCAAAACTTGACACAGATGTCTTGCTAGAGGGCAAGAAGCAGTAACGCTAGCAAGAGTTCTATTTCTTGACACTTCTACAAAAACACACCTACATAACATGTACTACCTGCTCCTACAGAGTAGAGCAGAAAAAACGAACAAATTAAATAACCACTGACTTTCTGAAGTGTAGGAGTTCAGTTTGGACTCAGGAAACAAGCTAAGTGCCAATTTGTAGCCTTCCCATGGAGACAGCTATCCACTAGGTACATATCTTAAGTTTAAAATACACCAGCAGCTCCATAAACATGAGCACAAAAGCTTTGTGCTATTATTGAAAAACAAAAAAGCAAAGTGCTGTAACAGGAGAAGAGTTTCAGTTCTCAGTTTCAGTTCCCAAAAGCGGTAACAACTAAGCCACCTAAAGCATACTAAGAAAACATTTAAAAGCACAATTAATTTTTGAATACAATTAGAAGTACAGCATACAGTACTCATCTTACTTTGTGTCTCTTCAGAATTTTACGAAGTATCACAACGCAAGGTCAGCAGATCTTAAACACTTAATTTAGACAAAAGAAGTTTCTTCCATAACTAACACCCTTTTTTGAAAACTCACACTAGAATTTGGGAACCAAGTTGTTTCCTTCCAATTACACAATGCACAGATTTTCTTGTGCCCTTTGCTTTGTAACCAAACCACCATCAGATTCTGCTGTCAAAGTGTAACTCAAGGTAGTTTTCCTAATTATCCACTTGCAGAAATCCTTACGTCTAATAATGCTTTAGTTCTACCTAAACAATTCAGCAGGTAACACAATATTAAAGCACTGTTAAGGTTAGCATATTAATTTGCAAGTAACTCAACTAATCTGTACAGCACTTGAGTTACTTCACAGTCACTCTCCTGACACAGGTAAATTCCAGAGGTATTTACTTGACAAAATGTCACAACCTAAATATATGACACTGTTGATGCACAGGAGGGAACAGTTTGCTCCCTGTTTATTTCACCAGTTCTGAAATAACAATGGAAATAAAAGCTGTTGCTATCAGCAAAGTGGATCAGGTTTCAAATACACACAGGACCATTATTTTCCAATAGGATTATTCCTTTTCGAAAAAACCAAACCAACAAAAACACACCACCACTTTTCAGAAAGCCACAGTTTAGGAAGATTTCTATAGTATTCACAGACTTCTTGCAAGGCAAGTTTCTGCTTTTGACCTCATGCCTTCCACATCCATAGCATCCAAATGCCAAGCATCTCTCTTGTTACAGACACATTGTAAGCAAATAAAATTAGTCAGGAAAGTTTTCTGATGTCTTGTATCTTTAAAAAAAACTTATTCCCCAATTTTTATTAAGCAGTTAAAATAAACACCTAGAAGTTCAGACAGAGATAAATAATAGAATTATCTTTATCCAGTGATAAACTATATTTCTTCACTTTCCTTTCCCAAAACAAAGTTTTGCACTGAAGTTCACAGGGATAATTCAGATAAGGTGCACAAAGGGTCTCTAGTCTGATCCACTCAAAGCAGGCTCAATGATGGGATCAGACCAGCGTGCTCAGGGCTCTCTCCAGCCATTTTTACCTAGTTGTGCAAGTAAACATTAGAACATATTTTCCCAGATCACTGATGCTCTTTCTTCTTCATGGTTTCTTAACGTTCTTCGTATCTCTTGGAAATTTTTCTTCACTTTATTTCCTATCGTACAGACTTTATAACCCACCCATTGAAATCCCAGCCAGAACCAACGTGCCCAGAACAAATTATAATTGTGAAAGTATAAAAGTTTATAGTTGTTGTTTTTTTGGTTTTTTTTTTTAAAGGTAATGACTAAGTCAATAACACACTTTAAAATAATAAGGTACTTGCAGAAATAATGGTAGCTCAAAAGTCAGTTTATGGCCCTGTGAAATACACCACTCAGCTGACGGAGACCGGGTAGGATGCAACAGAATATCCATCAGCACAGTGGATCCAAGTTTAAAGCCCTGGTTTGGGAACACCAAAATTCAATGTATTGCAAGCACACAATTGGCTTTGGACTGACGTTCAGCCTTTTACTTGAAACCTGTGCCTACACGTTCATTTCTGTCTGCCTAGAATGATTCCAAACAGATTTAAGAGTGACTGATGTTTTAAGATCAACAGTTGCATTTAGGCTGGCTCAAATAATAGACAATTCAGGATGTTTTAAAGAAAAGCAAACAATTTTCAAACAAGTGATCACGGTAGGAATTGAATTATTTGGATCTTAAAGGCATATACACTCATACCCTTCAATATTAGTATTTCATACAGACATTTAAGAGGATTTGAATCAAGTTGTTTATATCCTCCAACATTTTAATATATAAAATTTGCCCACATTAAAGTATAAGGGATACCTTGTTAATCTAATCTCATTTTCCCTCCATACTGGTACACCAAAAAAAGTAAACAAGCCAAAACCATTGTGGCATATGCTCCCTTAGATACGTGTGGGTGGAAAGGGAGGTATCAGATTGTGCCAACTGGAAAAGGACAGTACCAGCTGGAAAAGAAACATTACTCTCAAGATGCCAAGGGAGCATCACCAAACTAATAGAGTTAAGAGAATTAAAGCTAAAGGTCAACCATCATTTTCTTTAAAGGTACTCAAAAAAGCCTGTTTGCTTTTTTCTTTTTTTTAAGAATTCAGAGCAAATTTAGAACTTTTAAAAGATGTATTGCACAATACATTTATCTTCTACACACCACTAACAGATTTTGTTTACAAATACTGCAACAAATCTAGGCATTTCATAAATAAACTGTTTTTTTTTTTTTCCCCCATAAATAAAAAGCAACATTCAAGTGTCACCTGTTTTGTCTTTCAATATTTTGTAGCTCCCTGTGGTCCCTTTTCAGGTGTTTGGTCAAAGATGTAAAGTATTCCTTCAACAAATTCTGGAAGGGCTGCTGTTTCTCTGGGCTAATTATCTCACTAGGAGGAAAGCTCAAGTTAAACTTCTCTGCAACAGTTTTGACTTTCCTTGGTACCAAACCAGCAATGTCATCTCCACAGTGCCGACAAAAGCTGATAACCACAGAAACATGCGTGTGGGATTCTCGATCAGCGTTAATAATATTTTTAAGCTGCTCATAGATTAAAGACAGACCTTCCTTGTCCGTGAAAATCCCAACTATTGTCAATTCGGCAATGAAACGCAAATCAGTTCTTAACTTGGTAATGTTAGGAGTCTTCTCTTCCTTCCTTGCTTCAAAATGTTTTTTCCAAGCCTGAAGTAATGAAGGAGCAAAATCAGCGTAGCGCTGGTGAAAGAGGGAACACAAGTGCACAGCACAGTTCACGTCTGAAATTTTCAGTTTGGCTTCCACAATAGAAGCTACTGCTTCTGCAATGTATTTGCTTAAATTCAGGCTATTAAAGTCATGGGACAAGGAGTCCCTTTGTTGCTCTGTAATGGTTTTTAGCTTCTTAACAAAAGCTGTGTTCTTCTTCAGACTGGAATCTAGTCTGCTGAAGAAGTTTTCCTCAGGGCGATTGTCTGGTGCATTCTGGTTTTTGCTGCGAAGTTCTTTTCTTGCCTGATGGCGTTCCCAAGCTTCCTGATGGAGTTGATGGGCTTCCTCTTTTTCTCTAGGAAAAATAAAAATTAGCCGTTTTCATTACAGAATATTACTTTCAGGTTAACAGTTCAAACAACAACAAAAAAAGTCATAGTTGGAAACCCTCCAGTAGTTCTGAAGACAGTTTCCCCTTAATACTCTATTTTTAAATATTTAAGAAGTTAATCCTAGAAAGCCAAAACACCTGCTTCATTAGCTACTCTAATTTTTTGCTGCAAAAGGCAAGCACTACTTGTTAAAAAAAACTTAATTTCCCCAACATATGCAGAATATATTAATCCCAACAGACTTAGAAAACATAAACATAAAACTCCATTTACTCCAGAGGGAAATGAAGTGCTTACAGAAGAGAACAACCACCTTTCAACAGGTTACTGTATTACACAGTTCAGGGAAATCTTTTATTCCCAGACTACTGAAGTTACGATGAAAATTTTAAACAGGTGAAATACACCTGCCCCAGGTAGAACTCAGCTATGGTGCTGCCTTACTCTTAGGAAGTTACATATTTAAAACACAAGAATGTCTGGAATTTTGGATTTATCGGTTTAAAGATGCCATCTTTAACATTGCAATACCTTTCCATAACATCCTAAGAAACATTGTCTTGGTAATATCACATATTAAACTGCCAGGTTACATTCTGTGTTTGCCATCCAGGTATCGATTGTCTATGACCGATTAACAGAAATTACAGCCAGCCCTCACTGTAGAATTGCTCCTATTACTGTCTGTGGATGTGCTAGAGCCCGTATTCCCAATTTTATGACACTAATACTTCTCCATCTTAAAGGAAACTGTACTTCTTCATTTAATCATATTTGTGCATTATATGGTCATCACATGGAGAACAATATCACTAACACATAACAGAGAGTAAAGTAACAGAGGTGAAAACTCAAAACTACACAGTAGTCATGAAGCATGCTCAGCTAGCCGTGTAAAATGTGTAACACTACATATAATAAGAAACTCAAGCAGTTTATCTTTTATAACTCTGCCCACAACCCTGATAGCAGGACTAGCTTTTGGCACAACTAAACCATTAAAAGGCAACTTACTTCAGTTGAGCAGCTGCTTCTTCTTGTTTCTTTTTCTCTTCCTCCTCTAGTTTCTTTTTCTCCTCTTCTTCAAGTTTCTTTTTTTCTTCCTCTTCTTTCTTCTTTTGCTCTTCTTCTGCCTTTACTTTATCCTCTTCTTTTTTCTTCCGCTCCTTGTCTTCTTTTTTTCTTTTATCCTCTTCCAGTTTTTTCTTTTTATCTTCAGGAACCTTTAAAGTCTCTCTCTTCATGCCAACCTTGACATCCTCTTTTGGCTTCTCCCTGGTGCTCACTGGTCGCCTTTCACTAAATTCTTTTTCTTTATTATTTACCAGAGATTCTTTTTCTTCCATATTTGCTGGCTTTTTGCGCTCAGCTGGCATTGTGTTACCCAGGCAAGTCTGCAGAATGACAGAAAAAGAAGTACTTTAAACTTGTTGTTGATATATAAAATCACTTTCACAGCCCACCCATACTCACCTAGTTATTAACTAAGTAAGGTACCTGACAAATGCCTGACTCAGAGTAAAACAGAGGTTTAAATAAGTTTTCTTGAACTAAGGACCGGACCTAACAGCAGGTAAAAACTAATCATTTTGTTATAGAGTTATACTGCAAAGTTGTCTTCAGCGTGAATTGTGAAGTAAAAACATAGGACTTTTCTGCAACTTGAGGAATACTAAAGCTTGGAAAAAAAAACAGAAGTCCATGTGAAAAAAAAAAAAAAAAAAAAAAAAAAAAAAAAAAAAAAAAAAAAAAAAAAAAAAAAAAAAAAAAAAAAAAAATCTATCTAAGACTGATAAAAGCAAAGTACCCTCAACTTAAAAATGAATAAAAATAAAAATAGCTGATTGATCAGCACACACCTGCATCCCACTGACCTTCCTACACACTTCCTAAGAATACTCCCCTTTCCAATACCTCTATTTACTATCACAGGATAACTCAAGTTAGACGGGACCTGAAGGGGTTCAACCTCCTGCTCAAAGCAGGGTCAACCATGAGGTCAGACAAGATTGTTCTGAGCTCCAATCTTGAAAACTGCAAAGAAAGAAGACTGTGCAACCTCTCCAGCCAACCTGCCCCAACAACTGACTGTCCTCGTTGCTAAAAGGGATCACCTTGTTCCCCTCTTTTCTCACCTCTCCCAGGATCTCCCCAGTCACCTCAAGCACCTGGAAAAGCATGCTGTGCTGAGTAAGATGTACACACAAACCTCCCTGCCTGCAGAACAAGTGGAAACGATAACAGAAGGGTTGCAATTATCAAGAGTTATCAAAGTATGTCTTCCTACTCAAGTTTTTCCAGGGACTTGTAGGAGCTTCAGCATCTTTTTGGGTTTCTAGCCCTCTAAGCTTTAGTTTCAGTTGGCTAAGGATCCAAAAGATAACAAATACTGAAAAAAAAAAGGATAACCACAGAATAATTTAGATCAGAAGGAAACTCTGGAGGTCACCTAATCCACTCCCTTGCTCAAAGCAGGTCAAATCAGATCAGGGGCTTCACTAGCTAAGTTCTGAGTATCTCCAAGGATGGAGACGCAATGGCCCCCTCTGGGCCCCTGTTCCAATAGCTGAAAAACCACACTGATACCATCCTGGAAATTGCTATGGCTCATCTTATGTCCATTTCTTCTCATCCTACCCCTGTACAGCTTTGAGGAGAACCCAGCTCCGTTTTCTCTATACTCCCCCATTAGGTTGTTGTAGACAGTAATAACACTTCCCCATCTCTTCTTACAGATAAAGAAACCCAGTTCTCAGTCTCTCTTCAGATATCATGTCCTCCGGCCTCCTAATGAGCTGGGTGGCCCTCCCACGGACTTGCTCCAGCATGTCAATGCCTTTCCTGGAACCGAGAACCTATCCTGGACATGGTGTCCAGATGTGGTTCTTAAGTACCAGATAGAGGGAAAGACTCACCTTCCTCAACCTACTGGATCTCTCTTGTTACTACAGTCTAGAATCCAGCTGGCCTTAATGCAGGGGCATTCTGCAGACTCGTGTCCAGAATCAGACAGGACTGAAAGAGGCAATTGGAATCAGCTAAGACTTATTTACTTCACACTAAATTCATTTCTTAAAATAAAAGACAATTTTCACATATTTCTGTGCTTCAAGTTAAATGCATATTGAGGCAGGACCCATGCAACATGACTGCATATGATGCCTCCCTAAAGAACCACCACTTAGTTTTTATCAGTAACACTATTTTGATTCCCAATTGCCACCCCTATTTTTGCCTTTCTAACATTTTACTCAGACTGGATGATGAAAATATGCTAGATTCACATATTTCCTGCATCTCCTCAACAAAGCGGATAATGAGACACTTGCATTCCAATCTAATGTAAAGTGTTTCTAGTATTATTTTTAACTGTTTTGCAAGATATCTAGAAATAGGACAGCACACTAAAGAAAATCTCTGTTTCTATCGAAGTATTCCACATTCTCTCCCCGACCCCAAAGCGTAACAAAACAGATTCATATACTGACTATCCCGTATGGAATGCTGCATTACAATTTTTAAGATGTTTGTCCAGGTCTTGTGAGGAAAAAAACATTTGCAAACATTCACAGTATATTCAGATATGGGCAGAGACAACTTATCAATGGAGAACCTATTCAGACTTTGACAGCAATTGGCAACAGCACCAACGCAAAAACATTTCTGACACTGATTTATGGAAGTGAGACCATCAAATCAGCATTGCTTAAACAAGTACTAGCAAATTTGGCTCCCTAACGCATGTCTACAGCAAAAAGGTTTCACAGCTCAACATCTCAGAACCACTTGGAAGTCAAAAACACTGATCTACATCATCTTAAAAGAGTATTATTATTATTAAATCAGTGCTTAACAAAGGGGGGGGGGGAAGGGAATCAACAAAACCGAGACAACTAAACAGCCCCTCAAGCCACTTCATATTAAAGGTCTGAACTAATTTTCCCATCTCTGTAGGCCAGTTAAGCAGGACCTGCTCCTCACAGATCCACCTGGGAGATGCAAATGCTTTACATGTTCTGTTTCATATTGAACAACAACTAGTTTACTGATCTTTCCTCACTACAAATCCACATTGGAAATTTCATGATTTTGGGACAGCTAATGTATCTCTCCCAATGTTTTTAACATCTAACAAGTGGGGGTTAAAAGGAAAGCTTTCAGCATTTAAACATCACCGTAATATCTTTACCAGTAAGATTAGGTCCACTAGAACATTGCATGAGACTCTCCGATAATTGTATTAAAATGTTTTTCACCAAGAATTCTATTAAACAAGAAAATAGTGTAACACATTAATTAAAAAAAAAAAAGTGTTAGGTACTGAGAGGTAATAAATTTGGAGCCAAGTTTAAAAGGAAAACATTGGGAGAAAAGGGTTGTTTGATTAAAGAAATGCTGGAAAAGCACGTCACATTTCCAATACTCCAGCTTTTATCTTTGTCCCCCCACTTTTTGTTAGTAGGGTAGTCAATTATAACTGGGAAAAAAACCCAACAAAATAAAATATCCAGGTACACATGTAACTTTTAACAATGGTCACTTACCGAAATCATTACAGTACTTAAAATCTTACTGAATATAGGAATCAGGAATTATGTTTTACAGATGCATTTAACATTTGCTTGTATAAAAGCAAAATACAGACGGTAGGACAAAAAGAAAAAAGATGGAGCATAATTGGGTATATCATGATTTCGACCACAAGGCAGTATTATCTGCTTTTCCCCCATAAACACTCGTGACCAAAACAACCCCAATAATCTGTATACAATAAATTTCTGTCCTGTATCACACAATACACACGTCACAGTACTCCTCACTACCTGCTACCTATATAGCTCCTTATCTGGCAAACCCTTCCCATAGTAACACCGGCTCGTTTATGTCCACCAACCACTGATGGCAGGGGGCAGGCAGCGCGGTTGCTGCCTCCAAGCTACACATACCCACACCGCTTCTCACCGCCCCAGTGTCACCTCACAGCACAGACGAAACAGCACCGTCCCCTGAGCCTATGCCATAGCCCTTCCCTCGGCAGGAATGTTAATTCAGACTTTGTTACTCTTCCTCAGCTGCCAGTTATCACAACATCTGCCGAAAGTTTAAGCCTTCAGAACATCTGCCTAACTCGACCGAAACTGGCCCAAAAGGTTCAAAAATTGCAGGAAGCAGAGAAAAATGGAAAGAGACAGGGAGCAGATCTGCCTGGGTCTCATTTCCATAGGAAATAAGGCTGAAGAGACACAGGTTTGGTCCAGATTAAGGGAATGGTAAGGAAGCATTAAGAGAAACTTAATCATTAGTGAACATACCAATGAAAAGGCAAGACAGTGACATGAACTTCATAAGCCAACAGATAGGAAGAACTGGCACTCACAGTTGAAAACTAGGAAAGGCAGAGAAGACAGACACTAGATAAGCCTTCCACATGCTTTTGGACTCTTGGCAGTTCATTTTTGTAGTGACATTCAGATGCTTTAATACTCTATCGTCTTAGTCTCATCACTTACAGATGCAATTTCTCCAGAGGAAAAGATTTCTCTTAATTTTTCACTACTTGACCTACCTTAACTCATTCTTACTTAGAAAACATTTTACTGTACCTAAATTTCTACTTAGTTCTTTTCATACCAATCTCAGAATTTGAAAACTGATGGGATTGGATTAATGACTTAAGAAATGGGTCTTAAAATACATGGGCAACATTTAAGAAAAAGCATCTATGTACTAAAGGTTCAAAAAAGAATTTGGTTTCATTTAGAAACCAAAGATTCATAAAAGTTTTTCTGCATTATTAATCTAGTCATCGTTCAGAATAAAAGGATAAACATCAACACCGTGGCCTGATATGCTTAAATCCTCTCAAATAATTAAAACCAGTCTATTGTCACAGACCGTAGTACCATGAACCTGGATGTCAAACCTTGCAAACACAAGTATCAGAAGAAGAAATATAGCTTTATTAAACTAAGAATATTGAGATTTTTCACATTCTTTTTTAAATTGATCACATAAACAAAAAAAAAGCCAAAAGAGCAACAAACTTCTTCACTGTTAGAAATTAAAGTTTCAAGAACTGAAATGTAATTAAAGCTCCTCTTGAGGTAAGGGAAGGAACATAAGGAAAAATACCGTGGCCACTCAAAAGAAAATAAACTTAGCCACGAGTTTTGAAAGATGAGACACAAAGCAAGACGGGAAATTACAGTGCAGAGAAAAAAGCCCCCCCTACACACTGGCAGGGAAGGCAGGCCTGCCTAAGAACCCGGGCAGTTTTACTTTCGATTCCATAGGTCTGGGAGAAAGTGTTTTGCTGTCAGATCTGCAGGAACAGGCTTTTCACTGGGGTAAAAAAAAAAAAGGCCTAACAGACGAGTCGCTAAATATACACGGCAGAAGAGACTTCTTGGGCAAACAACCTTCCTCCCGGACGCCCCTACACATGTCAACCCGCGCTGCCGGGCTCTCCAACGACCCGGCCACCTTCCCGGGCTCTGCCTTCCCTGCTGAGAAAAACAGCCGCCTGCCCGGTGCCCTGCAGGCACCTTCACACACACCCCCCCAGCCCTTCCTTCTCCTCACCCTCACCCCCCCCCAGCCCTTCCTTCTCCTCACGCCCCCCCCCAGCCCTTCCTTCTCCTCACCCTCACCCCCCCAGCCCTTCCTTCTCCTC
>QJSC01023111.1:1976283-2032217 GCA_003697955.1 Calidris pygmaea | reverse complement strand
TTGTGGCCCAAGTGCAGGACCCGGCACTTGCCCTCGTTGAAACCCATGCCGTTGATCTTGGCCCAGTGATCCAATCTATCTAGGTCCCTCTGTAGGGCTTCCCTATCCTCCTGGGAATCAACACTCCTGCTTAACTTGGTATCATCTGCAAACTTGCTGATGATACACCCTATGTCCTTATCGAGATCGTCAATAAAGATGTTAAATAGAAATGGTCCCAACACTGAGCCCTGAGGCACACCACTAGTGACCGGCCGCCAGCTGGATTTAAATCCATTGAGCACCGCTCTTTGGGACCTTCCAGTCAGCCAGTGCTTGATCCAGCAGATCGTATGCTCGTCCAGGCTGTGTGCAGCCAGTTTTTCCAGCAGATTTGTATGGGGGACAGTGTCAAATGCATTTTGAAAATCCAGGTATACAATATCAACAGCCTTTCCCTCGTCCAATAATCTGGTTATCTTGTCATAGAAGGAGATCAGGTTCGTCTGGCAGGACCTGCCTTTCATAAACCCATGCTGACTAGGCCCGATCCCCTGGTTGCCCATTACGTGGGTTTTGATGGCATTCAAGATAACCTGTTCCATGACTTTCCCTGGTATCGAGGTTAGGCTGACCGGTCTATAGTTTCCTGGATCCTCCTTTCTGCCTTTCTTGTAGATGGGTGTTACATTTGCCACCCTCCAGTCCATTGGGACCTCTCCAGTCAGCCATGACTTCCTGTAAATGNACTCTTGGGTGTAGCCCATCCGGTCCCATAGACTTGTGTGCATCCAAGCGGCTTAGCAGGTCACTGATCTCTTCCTCTTTGATAGTGATGCTCGCTTTCTGCTTCCCCTCCCTGTCTCCTAACTCATGGGGCTGGGTGTCCAGGGAACAGCTAGTTCCACTGCTAAAGACCGATGCGAAGTAGGCATTGAGCACCTCAGTCTTTTCCTCATCCTCTGTGACAATGTTTCCCTCTGCATCCAACAAAGGAGGGAGATTCTCTCTATTCCTCCTTTTGTTGTTAATGAATTTGTATTTGATGAGATATATATTCTGTAAATCCATGCTTCGAATTGATTAAACTGGTAAGTGAACCCATCTATACAAATATTCCATTATTTCTCCGAAATCCACGTTGTGTAAATGAACCATCTCATTTTGTCCTTTTTAACTTTGGAAGATTTTTCATGTTCAAACCTATTCCTCCTGCCAGTGTTAACTGGGACATACTCAACCCGTTCTCTGTCTGCTTTAAAGCAGAACCACGTCGATATCTGCTATTTGACTGATATTTGCTTAAGAACTGTGGAAAAGTATTTCATCATCATGCAATCTGCCTGCAACATTTGTCTTTTTCCCCAAGCGCAGACCAGAAATATTTAACTATAGCAACCTTTTCTGCCTCTTTACTGGCAACTCCCCAAAATCGTGTAATGGTGCAACATTATTTTCAAGGTTCCCTTGTTATAATATACATTGGGAAAAAAAATCAATATTCAAAGGCACATTTCTATTATACTTTACTCTGTTGGCCACATGTCAGTTGTCCTTCTATAGCCGTATCCTTTCACCTTCTTTACAGCTTTAAAGGTCATTCACTTTTTTTTTTCTCCCAAATTGGTTGTTTTAAACCTGCATCAAACCCACCGTAAAGGCCTCAAGGAACACAGGTGGCCCCTCTCCAAGAACTATGAATATCATAAAATCCCGGGCCAACTGTGGTGTCATAACTGATGCAGTTGCAAAATCCAGTACCACCTGTTCCAAAAGCACATAATTAAGGTTTGGTTTGAAGGAAAAAATACTCTTTGATTTCCCTGCTGGGAAGGCGGCCTACAAAGTAGACTCATGGGCAGAACCAAGGGTAACTTGCCGGTACTCCTCCTGCGTCCCACAAAGTTTACAGAATCCCAGAATGGTTGCGGTTGGCAGGGACCTCTGGAGGTTATCTGGTCCACAGGTTCCTGCTCAACCAGGGCTACCTAGGGTCAGTTATCCAGATGGCTTTTGAATATGTCCCAAGGATGAAGACTCCACAATATCCTTGGATATCCTGTTCGAGTGCTTGGTTACTGTTCCCTCCTCATCTACCAGGCCAGTCACTTCCTTCTAGAAGTCTATCAAGTTGATCAAGCCGTGTGGACTACTCCTGATGACTTTCCTGTCCTTCATGTGGTTGGAGATGGTTCGCAGGCACCTGGAAACTTCAGGTGAAGCTTGTAGATTTTGTTAAAACTTTGTTTCTCTGTAACTCGTGCCTTTTTTTGGCCGGTTCTCCGGAGGCGATGAAGTTGCCGTGTCTTTTCCCAGTCTCACCACAGCCCAGCGTGCCGCATACACAAGATTAAGCTTTGATCTGTTTCAGAAGAGACTGTTGGAGTTTTGGCAGCTTTTTAACAGGAAATACCAGGATACTGGAACACAGAGTCACAGAATGATACGGGGTTGGAAGGGACCTCTGGAGATCATCTAGTCCAACCCCCCTGCCAGAGCAGGTCCACCCAGAGCAGGTTGCACAGGAACATTGTCCAGGCGGGTTTTGAATGTCTCCAGAGAAGGAGACTCCACCACCTCCCTGGGCAGCCTCTTCCAGGGCTCTGCCACCCTCAAAGTAAAGAAGTTCCTCCTCATGCTTAGGTGGAACTTCTTATATTCAAGTTTGTGCCCATTTCTTATTGTCCTATCACTGGGCACCACTGAAAAAAGACTGGCCCTGTCCTCTTACAAGTATTTATAAGCACTGATCAGAACCCCCTCAGACTTCTCCAGACTAAAAAGCCCCAAGTCCCTCAGCCTTTCCTCATAAGAGAGATGCTCCAGGCCCCTCATCATCTTTGTAGCCCTCTGCTGTCCCCTCTCAGCAGTTCCCTGTCCTTCTGGAACTGGGGAGCCCAGAACTGGTCCCAGTGCTCCAGACGGGGCCTCACCAGGGCAGGATGACCTCTCTCCACCCGCCGCTGAAGTCGCTGAAGGGAACGAGAGAGCTACTCCGGACATTCAGATTTAAAGGCCGACCGTAACGACGGACTCTCCCCCGCCCGCCTCAGCTCCCGGCAGCGGGGCGGGAACCGGCGCCTCCCCTCAAACCCCGTGGCGGGGGCGGCGGCGGCGGCGGGGCCGGCGGTTGGGCGGCCGGTGGCGGGGCGGCGGCCATGGCGGCGGCGGCAGCGAGCGCCCTGCGCTCCGCTCTATGGCGGGGCGGCCTGAGGCGCTGGTACCGAACCGAGCGGGGCGTCTACGGCTACAAACCGCGGAAGGTGGCGAGCGGGCGAGCGGCGGAGCCGCGGGGCGCCGGGGCGAACGGCAAAGCAGGTCGGACACCCCCCTTCCCCGAAGCGGGGCTGCGCTGGGCTGAGGGGAGGAGGGCGACGCCGCCGTGAGGGAAGGGCGGGGGGGTTCCCGACGCCGCCGTGAGAGGAGGAGGCCCGGGGACCCCGTCGAGCTGAGGGGGTAGGCAGGGGGTCCCCGCCGCGGCGGGCCGGGCTGTGCTCGGCCGCCCCGCACTCGCCTCAGGGAGCCGGCGGCCCCGCCAGCGCTGAGGGGCCCAAAGTCCGAGGGCGTCGAAAGCGTCGTTCCCGTTGCCTTAACGAGCACCGCCCGCAGGTTCTCCGCGGGGCTCCCGGCGGGTTTCCCCTGCCTCCCTCAGCCCCGGGAAGCCCTTCCCTTGGGCTACCCCGGCACCCAGCTGGTGCCTTGCCCAGCCTGAAGTGACCGTAGGGGCTGAAGTTACTGTCATACTGCGTTTTGCTGCTCGTAAAAGCACCTTTCTTTTTTTTTTTTTTATAGCATTGTGCTTGAACTTGCCAAGTACAGATAGCTCTGCTGTAGCAACAACTGTGATGCTGTTAGAGGCATATTATAGCGCAGAAAAATAAGCAGAAAACTTTCAGGGTGGGAGTGTCGTCCGTGTGTTGACATCTCAGAAGAGTCCAGCAGGAATTAAGCCCATTGCACGGAAGCAGAAGTGAAACTGGTTTGTTAGCTCCAGGACACCGAGTCCCATCACCAAGTAGCCTCCTTGTTAAGCAAGGAAAGCATTAATTGTTTTTACATTACATTTTTAAAATGGCTTTTAAATGGCTTTCTTGCCGAGAGGTTTGTGGGAGATGTTAGGGTCATGTTCTTCTGTTGTAGATCCCTGTTTGAATGGGCCAAACGTGTGTATGTCATAGCTGTAGCAGAGCACTGGCAGCAGAAACGTGAATATTGGAGAAAAAAATTGTGAAATGGTCTCAGAAATTGCATTGTTTCCAAAAATGAAAGAACTTCAGACCAGAATACTGTCAGGACTGGGCCTTTATCAGGGTGAACCCCAACTTCCAGTTAAAAACGTGTTATAAATTGGTTCATATCATTAGTTTGTAGCAGATCCTGCTTGCAATATGTTTTATTGGTTTACAGTTTATCGACCTGGTGTGTGGCATGTGCCCAGCGGCAGCAGTGCTGTGTGCATGACCTTTCAGCTGGTCAAGTTTTGCTTCTGTCAATAATTTTTTTGACATCAATGGAAAATGCCTTCAACAGTGTGCCGCTGGTGTCTGTTGAAAAACATATTCACATTTTTTTTAATTTTTAGTATGCCTGGCTCAGCATATGCACATGCTGTTGGCTGCTGGCTCCTGCAGACGTGGACTTTTTTTTTTTTTTTTTAAGTCATAGGACCTTAATTATCATTAAGACCCTCCCTCCGTGTCATTTCAGCAAGGAACAGTGAGGCACAAGCAGTATGATTTGGGTCGACTGAAGAAATAAGGCTTTGAACACTGGTACCGTGCCATTTTCAAGTTGTGAGAGAATATTCCTCTGTCGGTGCTGTAAATGGATTAATGTGAGCACGTGTGTGATACTCTTCTGCTTTCTTTTTGGTTTCAGTTGACCATGCTCTTGCTCGATTGATAACTGCATACGCTGAACATGGCCACAAAGCAGCCAAAATAAACCCACTGTTTGCTGGACAAGCTGTTATGAACATGGTACCTGAAATCCAAGAGTTGACTGAAGTTCTTCAAGGGCCTCTCATTACTACAGGTAAGCCTGCAGCCTTATCAACCGTCTTCATGGTTGGTTTATTAAGAGGCTATGTCTGCCGTGGAAGAGCCAAATACTGAGTTGCGGTTTATCAATAACGAACTGTTGGATGGGAAATTAACTTCAGCCTGCTGATATGTTTGTTGCAGAAATCATCGTGTAGTAAATGGCTACCTTCTAGCCTCTTTGGTACCATGAAAATTTTTACTTGTTCTGACAGCTGCTGAGGTTATACATTAATTTCTTGTGTTGCTGTAACGTGCTATGATTTAGTGTAATACTTAACGCTGCAGTGAAACTGCTGGAGCACTAGGGCAGAAGTCAAGACTTGTCTTTTCTTGGATCAGTTACACTCTCACTGTGGTCTTGTACGAAGGAAGGTCTCTTTATTTTTTCCAGCTGCAAAACGGGTGCTTATTTACTTGTGGTGCAGCTGGGACTGGCGCTCATCTCTCTGAGCCAGAACATACCGAGTGCTATACCGAGTCACATAAACAGGGACTTTGTGTCATTCATGGTAAACTCTTTCAGAAAGGTATCTTCAGCACTTTACAAATAAGCACGAGACCCTCATCTTAATAACACTGAAGCATACTTATGAAATAATTTCTTGAATTTTGTTTTCAAATGGAGGAGAGGAAGATATGATGTTAATTTCTATTCTGAAAATGTTAATGTAATTGCAAGACAACAGTTTAGGTCTTAGTGCTTCCCACTTGTCCCCTAAAGTGGCTAATAACATTGACTTTCCACCAGGGCTTCTAAACATGGGAAAAGAAGAGGCTTCCCTAGAGGATGTGTTGGCTTACCTTGACCATATATACTGCGGACATATTTCCATAGAAACAAGTCAGCTTCCAACTTTGGAGGAGAGAGAATGGTTTGCTAAAAGGTTTGAAGAGCTAAAACAAGAAGCATTTACACCTGAAGAGAAAAAGCACTTGTGCAAACTGATGCTGGAGTCACAGGTACTTTGTTCACTATTGGATTGTAATGAAGTCATGGAGTCTGTCCTGAACCCTTTACTGCTCCAGACATCATTCGTGCAGAAAAAGAACAACCCTATCCTGAAAGGCTTTGGCAGGGTGCAAGAAGTACAAGGTTTTGCCTGAAAAAGTGCAATACAGAAGTGCAGGAATCTCACTGGAGGTTGTTGCTGAATATACGTAGCAGCCGTTATTGAAACAAATAGCGATACCTTTTGGTTTGCATTGATTACTTTGGGAATTATTTCTAGGAAAATATTTCCAGCCAATTCCAGACACCAAAGGCTTTTAGAAATAATTAGAACGTATGTTGTGTGCAATGTATATTATTTATCATCGGGAGACACAAATAATGACCCTACAAATTTATGAGTAATCGGTCTTCAAAAGTGAGATTGTCTTAGGCTAATAATCTGACAATTTATATTAAATGTTACTGGTGGGAATGTGTGGTTGGGCAGAGCTGTATGGAATTTTGTGCTCTGATGTAGGTGTTCTATGTTTACCTTTCACACTGGTCTGTTTTACTAGCTTTAAAATATCATGTCTCAAGGTTTTTGGGGAACAAAATGGAGTTGGACTGAGGTGTTGGCCACAAAGCACTGGTAAATTTGCTGCTTTTCAGCAAAGGAACCTTTGTTCAGTGCATTTTTCACTTCACAAGGAAGTGAAAGATTTATGTGCTTACAATATGTATAGAGAAAATTTATTCTAGTACTTCTGTACTTTGAAATTTTTTCTTTTTTTTCCCCCTTTCCTCCCTGTGTTATCTAGAAGAATAGAAAGGTAGAAGAGCAGGATCTGTGAAGGTGTCCCTGTTTCCAGTTTTCCAAGTGAAAGGAGTGTTAAATGTAATATTTACGAATGACTAAGCAGAAGTATATTGCCTATTTTGTATTTTTCTTGCCTCTTTGGCAGTTAGAGGAATTTGACAGTGACACAGGAGGTTGAAATCAGGACCCTAGTGGATCCCATTTTGATTTCAGTATGACCAAAACTGTATTTACAATGCAGAATTTAAGGCTGACAGGAAAAACTGCTTCTATTTGTGGTTAGTTTTGTATATGTTATTCCTTAGAACTAAATGTTGCTTAACTAGAAACTGTTCAGCAGTTGGCTGGGATCTTTGGCTGTGGCTCAGTCTTCCCTTCTCACTTACAGATTTAATTTATTTTCAGTCTTCAGTTGCAAAACACCACAGACACTTCCAGTGCTTCCAAAACTCTGTCACTTATGAGAGCTGTCAAGGAGTAAGTGAATGGAGTGAAGTGGGAGGAGTGAGAGGAAAATGGAGTAGAGAGATTCGTTTCTTTTCTTTCTCTCAAGCATTCTTCTACCTGTGTACTAAGGGCTGTGTTTAATAGTTATCAAAACAAAATGCTGTGCTTCTCTAGCACTTTGCATCTCAGGATAGTTAAGGTTTATACTGTAAAAGAACACCATTCCTTAATATCCACCTAAAATAGGTAAACTATCAAGGAATTTGTAAACTGCTCTGATGCTATATTTCTTCATGCATCTCCTTCCACATTAGAGATGGTTTGGTCCTCGATCCAACATTTTTCTACTTAAGAGGAGATAACTGATTTCTGTAGTCATTGTAGCTTCTGGTCATAGACTGTGTGGGTGGAGAACGGGTTGAGACTTTGAAAGGGTATGCTTAGGTTTGTATGTCTTAAAGGTACAAACATAAATTATATTTCAATTTTACAAACAGAAGACTGCTGCTTAAAATAGCCTAATACTGAAGTTCTCCTGTTTTTAATAGGCGTTTGATCACTTCTTAGCCACAAAGTTTGCCACAGTGAAGCGGTATGGTGGTGAAGGAGCAGAGAGTATGATGGGTTTCTTCCACGAGTTGTTCAAGATGTGCGCATACAGCGGGGTGACAGATATCATTCTTGGAATGCCTCATCGTGGAAGGCTTAATCTTCTCACGGGTTTACTTCAGCTTCCACCTGAGGTAAGAGACTTAGAACCTCACAGGTTACGCTATGCCTAATTGATTTGCGATGAGATAAAAACCTAGCAGTTTGTGTTGTGAATGCTGAAACAATAAAAAAGTGACTTGTGTGAGAGTGTACTCCCGTTCTGTCAGCACTTCAGCCAGATCTTGCAGGAGCCGGTTAAAGAGAGCTCTAATAAAGGGGTTTAGGTGCTGTTATCTGAAGCGTACTTGCAATTACAGGTGTGGGAGAGCACACAGTTCTGTAAATGTTTTTCTTTCAATGTGTTAATGAATCGTAAAGGAAATGTAACCAAATTTGTTTCCATGCAGCTCATGTTCCGTAAGATGCGTGGTTTGAGTGAGTTTCCAGAGAATTCACCAGCCATTGGGGATGTTCTCTCCCACCTGACATCATCTGTAGATCTTGACTTCGGTTCCCACAGGCCCGTGCATGTCACCTTGCTCCCTAACCCCTCACACTTAGAAGCGATCAATCCAGTGGCCGTGGGCAAGACACGAGGAAGGCAACAGACCCTGCTCGATGGAGATTACTCCTCAGAGAGCTCTGCACAGCCTGGAGACAAAGTTATTTGCCTGCAGGTATTTTGCTCACAATTTGTAAATGATTTGTGTAAGGCTTCTGGACTAGCGTCTGAAGAGAAGTGGTGTATATAGAAATATCTAACAAAACTGAATTAATGTAGAGTATTAAGAACTGGGATTCTCCATATGGAGAAAGAAGAGCGCGAGGAAGATTTCCAGGTGATGTACGTGATGATACTGGCAATTAAACAATTCCCCTTCTAGGATTTCTGAAGAAATGATTCTGATAGCTTCCTTTATTTTAGTAATACTCTGCATTGAGAGCCATGTGTGTCTTTCCTCACAGACCACTTTGACACTTAAACCATCACTGTCAGCTTTCTTTTAATTTAAATGGGTTTGGAGAAGAGCTATCAACAAGGTTGCAAAATATACAGGAGGATTTTTAATTTTGTTGTTTTATCATAGTACTGTTGAAGAGTCTGTTGGAATTGATTTTTTTACTCCTTGTACTGTCTTTTATCGCTGTGAAGGCAGTCCTAAATGGTTTCTAGTTAAATTTTCTTTTCTTGCATTGTATTCAACTTGGAAATAAAATTTCCACTTTTGAGTTAATGAACGTGGAGGAAGTTACAGGGCACTGTTACATGTACACTTTCAAAACTTATTTCAGTAAAACAAACATTTTGCTTCCTTCTGGAAGGATGTGGGTACTGAGAAAAAGCAGAAAGGAGAATATGAAATACTGAGACAACTGGAGGCAGGTTGGGGAGCGCCAGAGCTTGAGGGTAAAAGGAGTGAAGATCACCTGAGGTGCCAATGTCAGTGGTGAGCCTAGTTGTCCTAGTTGACTGAAGATCTTTTCTGGAACTTCAGTGTGCTCAGAATATATGAAGACCATAAAACTCTTTTTGGTTAACTACCATGGGCACTTTTGCAATGTTTAATTGTCCATCTCTGCTGAAAAGTGGCTAATTTTTCACCTTCTCATGTCCCTTAACTACACTTACTGGACGTCAAAAGCTACTGGTCTTTATGATTTGAACTGAAACCCAAGAATAAGGTTTCCCTTAAGTATATTTCACATTTGACGTGCCACTGACAGGGTCGCTGTTTGATGAATTAAACTTGACAGTGACCTTGCTTTTTATATTCTTTGCTAATGCTGCCCAGAAAAAACCAAATGCTAGCAGAAACTGTTCCCAGCTTTCTGCTAGAATGACTAAAATCCTACTTGCCCCACAGGAACTGAAACATCTGGGGTTTGAGGTGCATATGAAGAATCTTGTGTAGCTGGGTAGTCACGCTGTCTGCAGGCTTTAATGCTTTGGCATATACTGAAGGCCATAAAGTTTTTTCAGGTGCTTTGGGGTCTTTGCTCAAATGGTAGCACCAAGATATGTGGCCTTCTTAGACAACCCAAGAAACCAGAAGGGAAAAGTGAAAGCCCAACACTTCAGGAACAAGCGTAGCGTGGTAAGGGGTAGAGCGAGGATGCTGTGTTGTCTCTCTTGCAGTAGTTCGCTTTGATTTTCTGTGGTGCCTTCTTAAAAAAGTCTCTGTATTAGAACTGTATAAAAACTAGTGCTGCTGTTTCACTGGTTGACTGCACCTCTACTCTCTTCCAAGTGTACTTGCACCTCCAAAAGTCTCTTAAGGCTTGAAACCATTATCCCTTAACTAGAAAGTAGGACTGTCATCTGCTTTTGATAAGAAACTACATCAATCTGTGTAGTGACTTTGATCTGTAAAGGATTGAATCTGCATTCTGAGGAAGCCATCATCATATTAATCAATGGAGAACTATCTCTAGTTTCAAAACAGTGAAATGCTAGGTGATACTCATTCTAATATCTCTAGCCTTTTTGGAAACCTGGGTTGGATATCACAACAGTCTCTCCACCCCTTCCAAACTTCTGTTTCATTTGCAACATTTATTTGCAGTTTTGAAATCTCACTAAGAACTTGGGTTTCATTTCCTTCTGAAAGCTTTTATTTAAGTGCTTCCACTGAATTCCTTTTTCTACTTTTTTTTTTCCCTGTTGTTTCTGTTCTTATTTGGTGAGGTGGGAGTAGGCATAACACCCAGTCACCAGCATTTAACTTTCAGCAAAGCGTGTAGCGAATGCTGTGGTGACTGGCTTCCTTTTGTTCCATGGTCAGTGTCTTGCTACTGACTGCTGCAGCTTGGCTGTAGGTGTGGGACTTGTTGTCACCTGTACTCTGGTGGGTCAATTTCAAGAGATTATAGGTCAGTTACAGGTAGGGATTGCATCAGGCAGTCATGTACAGATGCTGGCTGCTGTGACTGTGGGTTAGCATTAAGATTATAAACTGTCAAATCGTAAAAAGAGTAGTCTGAAAGGGGGTAAGAAGTGGATCCAGTTGAAACTGTATCTGTTCTACTTCCTCAATTTAAAGGGTCTTGTTTAATGAGTTATGGTTTTGATTTTGCTGTTCCTCCAGTGTTTTCTAATGAGACTTTTCCATCTTCTTCCCTAATGTAGGTTCATGGCGATGCCGCTTTCTCTGGGCAAGGGATTGTTCCTGAAACACTGACCCTCTCTAATCTGCCACATTTCAGAGTTGGTGGGAGCATCCATTTGATTGTTAATAACCAGCTGGGCTATACCACTCCTCCAGAGCGAGGAAGGTCATCTCTGTACTGTAGTGATATCGGTATGTATAGCTGAATCAGGAGGAAGATTGCCCGTTGTGTCAGAAAGGATTTTTAACTCCAGTGTGAATATATGCTATGCTACAGCAAGTGCCTGTCAACTCTAGGGATATTAATATATCTCCATTTTCATGATACAGTAGAAATTAAAATTATTATTGATGATTACCTCCTACTAGCAAAATTCAGATGCTAAAAATATGCTCTCCTTCATCTGCTTTATGGCAAAGACTAAATATCAAGGGAAAATCTTGGCACAGTTTTACAGGATGTTATAAAATATTTGCAAGATTGCCGTGAAGGCTTTATAACTAGTTTAAGTTCTGCCATGTCATTGACAGCTTTTTAAAATGTATTGTGATGGAGTGTATAATAGGTGTATTTTAAATATATCTTGTTAAATTTAGTCAAAATCCTTCTAGTTTGTTTTCTGAGCAAGACTTTAAGTCTTTATTTTTCTTGTTGTCAGGTGAGCATTTAATTGAAAGATAAGGCTGATGCCATTTCTAAGCTTAAGCTAGAAGCCTTTTGTTTTGGACTGGTCTTTCTTAGTGATAAACAGATGTATTTTAATTGTCAAGAGCAGAGATATAGTAGCTAGTTCCCTTGTGTATGTCTCTGATGATTAAAAAAAAAATATACCGATGCATTTTTTTTTTTTTTTTTTTTTTAAGATTTAACATCAAGTGTTTCTGTTTGTTTTCATCGAACCAAACGGGTAGATTCATTAAATCTGTTAAGGCAGATAGCTTATGTTGTTTTTCCTTTTTCCCTGGGTTGGTTTTGTATTGGAGGGTTGTCGTTTTTGTTTGGGGGTTTTTTGGTTTTTTGTGGGTTTTTTTTTGTTTGGGGTGGCTTTTTTTTCTCCATCCTTAATTTTCCTTTCTTTGTACCTGGTCAGTGAGGAGGAGGGATGTTTACCCATTTGAGCTTCAGGATTTTCCTGGAAGGGAAACTTGACATGGGCCAGAAATAGCTGAAACATCTTTATTTCCCAGAATTTGGGCAGATAAAGTACAAAAGGAGCACTCTTTTTCTGGGAAGATTTGCAGCCAAATTGTCATACAGGAGAGGGCATTAAGAAGTTTGAATTTTGCAGTGTTTGCTTTAACGAATAGACCTTTTCACAGTGGATAGAATGACTGCTGACAAGGGAGAAGATTGTTTCTGGCCTGAATGAATTCATAGGAATGATTGCTTAGGGTAAGAAGGGAACAAAACTCAGCTGTTTGAAAGAGAAGCAATCAAATAGTTCTTTCCCATTCCCCACAGACTTCCATCCAGATTAAGATGAAGTAGGAACTGTGTATAGGAAGTCCTCTAAATTTAGTGCTGATAAAGAAGCTGTGGTCAAACTGACAAATAAAACAGGTTGGGCTAATTGTGCTTTCTCTCAAGGAAGACTCCTCCTCCTCCTTACCCCAGCTCTCATCACAAAGAGCATCTTTTGTAGCTTTGTTTTTGTCAAATATGCTTCATGTGAGTTTTCAGCAGAGTAGATGTGTGAGTGCACTCTTCGGAAGAGGTGGGGTGTGATTACTGTTATGTTTCAAATCCCTGGGCAGGTAAAATTGTTGGATGCGCAGTTATCCATGTGAATGGGGATGATCCTGAAGAAGTTGTCCGAGCCACACGACTGGCTGTCGAGTACCAACGCCAGTTCCGCAGGGACGTGATAGTAGACTTGCTGTGCTACAGACAGTGGGGGCACAATGAACTCGATGAGCCTTTCTTCACCAACCCCAGCATGTACAAAATCATCAGGTAAGGGTAGAATTACAGAATCACATGGCGTTGGAAGGGACCTCTGGAGATCATCTAGTCCAACCCCCCTGCCAAAGCGGGTCCACCCAGAGCAGGTTGCACAGGAACTTGTCCAGGTGGGTTTTGAATGTCTCCAGAGAAGGAGACTCCACCACCTCTCTGGGCAGCCTCTTCCAGGGCTCTGCCACTCTCACAGTAAAGAAGCTCCTCATGTTTAGGTAGAACTTCTTATATTCAAGTTCGTGCCCATTTCCTCTTGTCCTGTCACTGGGCACCACTGAAAAAAGACTAGCCCCGTCCTCCTGACACCCTACCCTTAAGTATTTGTATGCATTGATCAGATCCCCCCTAAGTCTTCTCAAGACTAAAAAGCCCCAAGTCCCTCAGCCTCTCCTTGTAAGAGAGATGCTCCAGGTCCCTCATCATCTTTGTAGCCCTCTGCTGTCCCCTCTCCAGCAGTTCCCTGTCCTTCTTGAACTGGGGAGCCCAGAACTGGACACAGTGCTCCAGATGGGGCCTCACCAGGGCAGAGCAGAGGGGCAGGATAACCTCCCTCGACCTGCTGGCCACACTCTTCTTGATGCCCCCCAGGATGCCATTGGACTTCTTGGGTACCTGGTGGGGGAAACAAAAAATGTAGATCCTATGCCATCCTGATGAGTCTTTATGTAAGTGTAGCTACGCTGTCAGCAGCCCTTGACTAAAGTGTGAGTCTGAGAATGTTCTCCAAGAGGCATCAAGCCACATATGCAAGAGCGAACACTGGTGGTTACCTTCATTATCATGACAATCTTGCACTTAGCCCTTAGATGTCAAATTCACAGTTGCTAGTAATCAGAAGGTACAGTCTTCTGTGTGCCAAAGGGAAGCATAGATAGTGCGGGAGAATGGGTAGGAAGCCAGTATGACGTTTGTCTCGTCTTTGCCTGATCCTGTGGGTTCCACTGGGGACTCATCTTTAGGAGCATTTAAATGTTCTCAGATCCCATCCTTATCCCCAGAGAAAAATGCACATAATTCACTGGCCAATGAATTCAGGTATAATGAATTTAGGTGAAGCATTTATGGAATGGATGGCTTGATTCTCAGCCAGTACTGAAATCCTATTGTCACTTGTCTGAAGAAAACATGCGTGATAGCACAGTGTCAGTCTAACTGGGGGAGGGGGGGAGGAGGTTGACTTGCTTTTACCTCTAACTGCCAGCTATAAGCACTTTTTTGTTTGTTTGGGGTTTTTTTTGAATAAAGGACTGTACAGCACATTCAAGACCATTATCTTTCTGGAAGTGCCAGGAAGCCAACTTGATACAAATGAGTATAATGCACCAGGACATCTTTTATTTTAGTTCTCCATGGTACCTGGCCGTAATAAGGTGGCATTTCCTTGTTCTGAAGTTTTCAGGCTTAATGTCTATGGGGTTTGACTCCCTCCCTGACAGATCCCGTAAGAGCATCCCCGACACCTACGCAGAACACCTAATCGCTGCGGGGCTCATGACCGAAGCTGAAGTATCTGAGATAAAGACGACGTACTATTCTAAACTGAACGATCATCTTGCCAACATGACTTTGTATAGTCCACCTCCCACCAACCTGCAGGCTCACTGGAAAGGCTTCGTCGAGCCTTCTGCTAAAATCACCACGTGGGACACAGGAATGCCTGTACCACTTCTGCAGTTTATTGGAGTCAAGTCTGTAGAGGTGCCTGAAGAACTCCAGATGCACAGCCATCTCCTGAAGACCTACGCCCAGGTCAGTAGAGCACAATGATGATGCTTCTAGTCCCATTGCTCAACGGTATGACCCGTTACAGGAAAAACTGTAGGTGCAGCAAGGCTGCCAGTTGGAGAATGGCATGGTCTTCTCTAGGAAAAGCTGCTCGCTCTCTTTTTGAGGCTGAGATTATGCCATTTTTCCTCTGGTGTTGAGGACAGACATCCTCTCCCCCCAGATCTGACCATATATTTAATCTTGTTATTTCAACAATATTTTGTTGCAATGAAGAAAAAAGCTTACAGAAAATACAGTTTATTATTCTTATAAATAATAGAAACTATTATGAGAAATTATTATCATTTATATACTTTATGATTAGAATGAGTACTTTGTGAGAGAATGAATCAGCGACTTGGTAATAGTGTACGCAGTTTCTAAAGGCAGTAGTGAGTATTTATGTGTTATATATATAAATCTAAGCATACACATGTGGCCAAGTTTGACAGTCAGCTTTTCATAGCTCCTAAATTTGTGTGCAGTATTTGGATTGGTTTGGGCTTGTGAATGTTTCCCTTTGATGAATGATGACCAAGTGCAGGTGTCTGGTTGGCAGCCATGGAGAGGCCATGAGTTGAATATTTCTGAAGACTGAAGTTCTTGTCTTCCCAGCCCTAAGGCCAGAACACCCCAGCTGGGTACGATCATTTGTCTGCAGTTCTGCAGGATGGAACAGCGGGGAATTCTAGAGACTGAAATACTTTATGCCTGGTGTCTTTCATCGCTGCTAACCAGACAAATCAAAAGTCTGCCAAGAGCACCCTCTCTGCTGTGCTAAGACTTAATATTTTCAGGCTACGATCTAACTTGTCAGTCCACAGTCTGTTGACTGGTACATGAACATGTGGGTCATCCATGGTTGTGTGGTCTCAGGGCAACCTTCTTCAGGATGTGCTGAAATCAGACTGTGTGTATTCCAAACCAAGCTGAGCTGGCTGCAGGAATATAGCATTTATCTCCACAGTGTTTCCTTTTTTTCCTGGCTTCTAATATTGATCTGTGTCACCAAAAGAGCTACAAATGGAAAAAGGTGCAAAATAGTAACTTTTCCTTGTTGTTTACTTGTTTAGTCAAGAGTTCAAAAAATGGAGGAAGAAAAAAAGCTGGACTGGGCAACAGCCGAAGCTTTAGCATTTGGTTCCCTGCTGAGCCAAGGTAAGAGGCAACTAGACAGCAGTCAATAAAATATTTTGGCTTTGTCAATAAAATATAACATTAGACTTCGGTGTTTCTAAGTCTAAAGATTGATATGTATAAATTTGACAATTGACACTTGCATGGTACTAAGAGAAAGTAAATATGAATCCTGTGTGTCATTAATATTTGTAGATCGAGTACTAAATGTCTTTAAAGAATTGTTGCTCCCTCCCACTCCCCAAAAACATTTGTGCACAGGGCTGAGCAGTGCAGCTGACGCCAGTGGGACCTCCCAAATACTGTGTTCCTTGCTACTATTTCTTTTCCCTCTTCTCTAGCCTGAATTCATATCTCCATTTACACATGATACAGAATGCACATTTTTTTGCAGTTTGCTTTAGTAAATTGAACTATTTGCCGGAGAATAATTCTTGGCTCCAGAGAGGACGGAAGAAAAATGTCTGAGTATCAGTGTGCTTGTGAGCTGGAGCTGCTGCTGGTTAAGAATCTCAGATTTGATGTTGCTGATGAGGGAAAATCCAAGAAGAGACATAACAAGAGAAGTAATACTTTAGAACTGGGGAGCTGTTGTCCTGCATGTTTTCTTTTTACATGACTTGCTAATCTGGTGTTTTGTTTATCTCTTGGCAAGGGTTTAATATCAGACTAAGTGGACAAGATGTTGGCAGAGGAACCTTTAGCCAACGACACGCGATGTTGGTTTGCCAAGAGACAGATGATACCTACATTCCTCTGAATCATATGTCCCCAGACCAGAAGGGTTTCCTAGAGGTAGGTTCTGTGGTCCACAAGACAACCTTCTTCAAGTTGTGCTGAAACAGAATGCATGTTTTAAAGCTGCTGAGACACGTGTAGGTAGCCTGTATATTCTGGCAAACCCCAGATAGAGACACATAAAAACTGTCAGGGCACCCCTATTCTTTGTAGTTGCCCTCTGTAGAAATCTAACAACGGGTATTGCCTTTTCTTGAGAGATCAGCTATTATTCTTTTCCCCTCTTCGATTTTTTTCAAAAGCCAAAAGAAAAGAAGTGACCATCAGTTGCCTTTAGGAGTGCATGTCCTCAGTGTCCCTAGCACTGATGTGCCTGGTTCCAAAGGTTCTTAACCCTGGGTTGTCTTCTTCCTCACCCACCCCTCCCAACAATTTCCTTTTGTTAGGTGAGTAACAGTCCCTTGTCTGAAGAAGCTGTGCTTGGTTTTGAATATGGAATGAGTATTGAGAGCCCTAAGTTACTGCCAATTTGGGAAGCTCAATTTGGAGACTTCTTTAATGGAGCCCAGATAATATTTGACACTTTCATCTCTGGAGGTGAGTGTAAAAGGAGATAGTGTATTTAAAAATGAATCATTGGTACTAAGCACGCTTTTAGAAAATCCTTCATCTTTAAAGTAAAAGGGCAATGTGTTGAGGAAAGAATTCTGTTTTCTCAAGAAGTCTTGCAAGCTTGTCTGTGTGGTCCTGGCTTCTGTGCAGCTTTTCTCTGAAGACAGTTAATCTAAAATGAAAGACACCCCATCCTTGGCAGAAGACAGTCATTCTGAAAGGACAGTTGATGATATTAATGGCCTTTCTTCCCACCCCCACTGCCCATTTATTTTACTGTGTGTCTATATAGTCGATAGCTTTTTAGGCTGTACCTTTCCTTCATGAGGCATCTGAAAACTTCCTGAAGCAATACAGAAAGAAAATAGTGATTAATGTCCAGAGTTTTGGCATCTAGCCTCAGTTAGGCCTCTGCACTCCCTCTGTAAGCATAGTTGGAAATTCAGAGGCCCTCTTATCCCACCCATCCTCAGCATGGATTTGAGGCTGGGATGAATTATCTCCTGGATTTGACTGTAATTGCTTCACTAGTGCAGGAGGTTTGGCAGAGCTCAGGGGAACTAGCACTGGGCTAGCACTGCTGTGGTAGCGAGGACTGGCTCACAGGATACTGTCTGGGTCACTCCTCCAGAGGAGCAAGTGACCCAAGTACGCAGAAAATGTGCGGTGAATTATGGTTAGAGGTTTGCTCACTGGAGAGTTACCTTTGAGGACCCCCGATAGTCAGGAGGACAATTCCATTCAGAGGATTTCAGTTTTAAAGTCTTCACTGTTGCCCCATGCTCCACATGGATAGGCTTGAGTCTTCTGGAAGCCCAAAGTTCCATGATAATTTCAGAAACTTCAGTGTGCTGTTTCACTGTTGTGAATCTCGTGGCAAAATGCCAGCAGCATGTTTCAGGCTTGTATTTAATGATGAGGAAATTAGCTATTCTTTTTTCCTGGAATAGTTTCTGCAAAGTAATGTGTGATATGTGTTTTGTGGCTTTGTGTTCTGTGGAAATGATTCTTTCCTTCCTCTTCGTTGTGTGTTTTCAGGTGAGGCCAAATGGCTTCTGCAGAGTGGGATAGTCATTCTCCTTCCCCATGGCTATGATGGTGCAGGCCCTGAGCACTCGTCCTGCCGGATGGAACGGTTCTTACAGGTACCCCACCACACTTCTCAGATTCCCATAGCCCCCATCATGGCACTGGGAAACGATGTGCTCTGGGAATCTTCCCACAAAGTGCCCCCTTCCTGGTGTACCTGCTCGTGACATCAGGAGCTGGAGGCATACCCAGGATACCGTCATGATGAGATTGGAACGGGCTGGGCTGAAAGTGGAGGAAGAAAGGGGACTGTGATGAGAAGGTGTAGGTCTAGAAGTCCCGAGGAAGGAGATGTGGTTTAAATGTTCCACAGCTCTGGTGCGAGACTCTGATTGAACCTTGTAATAAATGCTTGCTGTTCCTGTTACATCTCTGTCACCTGCCCAAGTGGGTGTATGCTAACATGAAATTTCCTAACAGATTTGCAGAGCACTTCCAGAAGCACTGTGCCCTCCACCAGCAGGCCTAGTGGGACATCCTTCAGTGCTGCTGTCTTTTTTTCTGATTGCTATCCCTTAGCAATGTCACTGTACCACAGAGTGAGGCCAGTGGCAAGACAGAGTTGCTGAATTGCAAATAGCAGGCCTCTAATGAGCACTTCTTATAGAAGACATTTTAGAGGTTGGCGTTATAAGGTCTCCCTGGAGCCTTCTCAGCCTGGAGAAGAGAAGGCTCCAGGGAGACCTTAGAGCCCCTTCCAGTTCCTAAAGGGGGTGAAAGAGAGATAGGGAGGGACTCTTCATCAGGGAGTGTAGAGATAGGACAAGGGGTAGAGATTTTGAACTGAAAGAGGAGATTTAGGTGAAATATTAGGAAGAAATTCTTTTCTCTGAGGGTGGTGAGACACTGGCCCAGGTTGCCCAGAGAAGCTGTGGGTGCCCCATCCCTGGAGGGTTTCAAGGCCAGGCTGGATGAGGCTTTGAGCAACCTGGTCTAGTGGGAGGTGTCCCTGCCCATGGCAGGGGGGTTGGAACTCGATCTTTAAGGTCCCTTCCAACCCAAACCATTCTATGATCAGAAACAGGCAGTTACCCTCTTGATCAAACCACTCAGAGATGTGTCGACCAGGCACAGATCATACACACAGAATGCTGGACACTACTAAATATCAGTTAGTAGATCTGTGGCAAGTTTTTTTTTTTTTTTAAAAACCCACTGTTGTGCCCTTATGACTGTAAATGAAAGCATTTTCATCTGAGTAATGGCTTAAGGAGGGGTTTGCAGCATGTTTAGAGGGATGCTGTCACTGATGGAGAAGTCATGATCTCACCAGTGTTAGGAAAACTGTCATGCCCTGGTTACAGTGTGGTAGAAGGAGGCCGTTCAGATACAATCTTACCGGTTAAATGCTAAAGCCATTTATTCTCTGAAGTTGTTCTTCCCTGCAATCAATGTCTGAATTGGGATATTTGCTCTTCTATTCTTAGTCAGCGTGCTTTATGTGCCTGGATTCTCTGTGCTGTGTTCCCCACATATAGATGTGCGACAGCTCAGAAGAGGGAGTTGATGGGGACCACGTGAACATGTCCATTGTGCATCCCACCACCCCAGCACAGTATTTCCACTTACTCCGGCGGCAAATGGTCCGAAACTTCAGGAAACCTCTCATTGTTGTTTCTCCCAAAGTGCTACTCAGGCTGCCTGTAAGCTGAAAACTTTTTTTTTTATTTTCTCCTCTTCTTCCTCTACTTCTGTGTTCTCTTCCCCTTTCTTCTTCCTCTGTGTTCTTCGATCTCTGTTTTGGGGTCAAATCAATGGGGTTTTGCCTATTTTGGGGGGGTGGATAGGTTGAGGATTAAAGCTGAGTGGAGGTGAGTAGAGGTAGGGTTGATTCTAGGTCTGGTGGTGTTCTTGAGAATCTTATCATCCCACCTTTCATCGGTGGGAGATGGAAGGTTGTGTATTTGCTACTTGTTGAAATCCTGTTTCAGTATCCTCTCTCCAACTCTGGCCTGAGGAAAAAGACAGCAAGATTTGGTAACTTCCAGCTCTTCCCCCATGTAGGCTGCTGTATCCAGTTTTGAAGAAATGGCCCCAAGGACAACATTCAAGCCTGTCATTGGTGACTCCTCTGTAGATCCTAAAAGGTAGCTCTGCTTTCATTGAGGAAGAGCTCAGAGAGAATGTCCTGTCCCTTTCTCCTATCTAACAACAGCTCAAGTTTGAGGTGATACGAAAGAGTTAACTTTGGGGGGAGGGGGGAAATGTTGGTTTATGGTGGGTGACTTAGTTTTACTTGTTTCTCTCCTTTTCTTCTGCTCACTTGTTGGCAGTTATAATATCCGTCTGTGGAACAGTAAAGTCTCCAGGCTCTCAGCCCTTGTCCCCACAGGGAGGCTGGGACCATAGTTACTGATCTGATGGTGTTGGATGACCCAAGATGATGAAGTGAAGTTAGGGCAATAATAAATTGTGTGTGTGTCTCCCTCCTCTCAGATATTGTAGAGAATCCTGTTCAAAATGGGTAACTCTAGCCTTCATTTTTTTTTTCTTCCTCCTAAGTTTCTTATCTGGTCCTTGTCCCTTGTACCTCAGTCTGACAGCATCCCTGACGTTAGTGTCTCAACATCTTGGGTTTTTTAGGTGGGATGGTGAGGTTTATCTCCTCGCCTTTGTCCAGTGAGGTTAGGCAGCCAAGGCCTCTCTGATGGCTGGAGGGTATCTCCGGCAGGCAGCTCCTCTTTGACATGGGAGGGCATTGTCCTCTGGAGTTACTTCTCTCCCTCTCTGGTTTATTCTCTATGGAGAGCGCATAGATGACTAGCTTTGACTAGGTGTTTAATTTTTAGATAGTTAAAGATAAGAGAGGTGAATCCCATTGTAAGGTAACTGTCCCAGGATTACTGAAGAAGCAGGACCCCTGGGCTCTGGCATATTGTGCCCAAAGGTTTGTTAGGTTAGTTTCCCAGCTGTTGGAGGAGACGAAGAAGAAAAAAGATGGTCTAGAGTAGGAATTTAGCTTCATAAAGTTATCTTTAAAGTTTGGCTGACTGTTTTTGCTTAAAGCGTGAAACTGTTTTGCAGTTTCTGTAAGACACTAAACTTGGAAACATTCCTCTTTTTCTTCAGTGTCACCCAAGTGGTGCTCTGCTCCGGTAAGCATTACTACGCTTTGGTGAAGCAAAGAGAGACACTGGGAGAGAAGCAGCACAACACAGCGATTCTGAGACTTGAGGAACTCTGTCCTTTCCCCTTGGAAGCTCTACAGCAAGAGTTGAGCAAATACAGCCGTGCCAAAGGTCAGCCAGACTTTTACCGTTGTGTTTCTAGACTAAAAATCAGAGTGAACCATTTGAGGCATTTTTTTTGCATTGGTCTTTGCAGTCCAGTCCTTTGAAGTAACTTTTGAAAATGGCAGTAGAAAAGCAAAATATACCCACACTAATCCCCTAGTGGTGGACGCACTTTTAGTTTGACTTCATCAAGCTGTGAGCTGCAAGGGAATTCAATCTGGGCAGTTTTCATTTCAACAATAGTGCCAAGACAAAAAAGGCAGAGGTGCTACAAAAGAGAAAAAACACCTGTTTTTCTTGAGCTGCTGAAAAGATAACTATGTGCGTTTGTAATGTCCCCTTATCCTTCCTTCAGCCTTTATCTGGAGTCAGGAAGAACCACAGAACATGGGTCCATGGTCCTTTGTGTCACCACGGTTTGAAAAGCAGGTGGGGATTAAGGTAAGATGTCCCTGTGGTGTGTTAGCCTTTAAAATGAAGTTTGAAGGTCTCCTTGAATGCAAAATTCTGTGATGCTTACACAAAAACCTAATCTTAATGACTAAACCAAATCTGTGTTATAATTTAAGCTACTTATGCTCTTTGTAGCACCATTTAGTGATGATGAGCAGGGCTGAAGATTTTTTACCAGATGTTTAATCTTAAGTAGACAGGATGGTGAAAGGTCCCAGGTAGGAAACAACATGCTTGAAGGGAGTAGGAGTCGTCTCCAAAGCTGCCATTTGCTCTGGCAGATCCTGCTCTGTAATGTTCTTGGAGCCATGGTCTTTAGGGGATGGAGGATAACTTCCTATATTTCTTGCAGCTGGGACTGCCCAGTATCTGACAGTAGATATCACCATGGCATCAGAGGACCCCAAGATGGGATTTTTATGCTTGTGCTTCATTAATCATTTCCTCGTGACTTGAATTTCAGCTCCGTCTTGTGAGCAGACCTCCTTTACCAGCCCCAGCAGTTGGCATTGGAACTCTACACCACCAGCAGCAGGAAGAGATTCTTACCAACACATTTATGTAAATTTTCAACGGACGGAGAACTGCTGCTGCCAGTCATGTTTGGTGCCTCCTCCTAGGAAGAAGAAAAAAAGCCAGAGCCTTAAGACTCTTCATTCTCCAAAGTGGGGGAAAAAAGAACAGAAAAAGTTCTGTAATGATGAAGCATTTTTTTCATGTAGGGGAATACCTAAAGATGAGAGGTGATGCCTGTTACTCTAGATACTTCTTTTTCTCTTGTAGTATTTTCTACAAAACATATTTTTAAAGTTTAAAAAAAAAAACCTAACTAATGCAGTCCAGGGAGCAGATTGGTGAGGTGGCTATAAAATACCTTCTAGCACCTTGCTTATCTGCACTTGGCAGTTCCCTGGGACGGTGGCTGTGTGGAAACTGTTTCTGTTCCCACAGAAATGTTAGTGTGTTTGAATAAATGCTTCCCCTGCCTGGGGACGAGCCATTTCTACAGCAGTGTTGTGGATTTTTCTCATTTATTTTCCTGTGAGCCAGGAATGAAATTTATTGCAGCTGCTTCCGCTCTTTTCAACGCACGAGTTGTAAAAGCAGGATTCCTGGGGGAGACCTTGCAGGATGGCTCCTGATGGCTTCGGGCACCACGGTGTCTCTCACCCAGAGACGCGGTGCTTTCACATCAAGCTTGTGGAGTGAGGCATGCTGCAGATACTGTGCCATATTTTAGACCCATATTTTGCAGAGGCCAAACCAGTTTCTAGAAGGCAGCCTGAAGAGTGACACTACCTCCTACCTGGGAAATTCTTCTCAGTGTCCTTCTGGTTTGCTGTGTTTCTTGTGGGGTTTTTTTTGTTTGCTTTTTTTTTTTAGCCCCAAAATTGTTAAATTGGTCCATTGGTTTAGTCTTCTGTGTTGGCAAAGAATGTGTAACTTTTCACTTATAAAGCTAAAAGGAAGTGCATTTAAGAAACCATCTCTTTTGCAGTCCCAGGCTGCTGTGCAGTTTCACCACTTCTCATGCATGTGGCCTGTTTTCAAGGGCTCAGTTTCTTCCTTCAGTGGACCTTAGCTCCCACACTGGAAGAAGGCTGAAGTTGTCACTGAGGAAGAGCAGCACATAGAGTCCAAAACTGTGGCAAGCTAAGCAGAAAAGTACAATAAGGCAGGCTGCAAAGAGTTTGAGGGATAACTTGAAAGTTGTAATAGTGAGGCCTCTTTCAACTACAGCGGAAGTTGGAAGGGCAAGAGGCAGGAGAATTAGGAGGTTGAAGGGACTTAGCAAAATAACCCAAACATCAAGGCTTTTGTTGGTTTTGTTTTTTCTTTGCAGTGTAGGTATTGCAGGCTTATAAATGTATGTAAAGATATATTAATAAAACCAATTATAGAAGAAATCAATGAAAAGAACAGCAGCAAATGACAAAACAGGAAGGTAATGAGCCAGGTTTTCTGAAGGAGCTCAAACAGATACAGGTATTCAAGCCCATTTGAGTAAGTTCCCAAAGTGCACCTTTATTCCAGCAGCAAGACCAGGTGAGCAAGTGATTAAAAGGAGTTTGGCTTTAGCCCCTCACAAGCAAGAAGTGACCACAGATCTTCCCCTTCTTGCAGCTTCTTCTAAGGGCCCTGAAAGGGCTTCTTCTGAATCCCATCTTCTCCAGTTCTTTCCCCTGCATTGTGGGAGCTCTGCATCCATTTGGAGGACTAGTGTGTCACCTAAAGTTCCGCAAGGGCTCTGCTAGGGCTCCCTAGAGGAGTTATACCACTACTCCTGCCCTTCTGCTTGTGTGACTTTTTCAACTTTAATGTGTTTGGAAGAAATGCGGAGAAAAAAAGCCCTTTGCCTTCCACTCCCAGCTGCTGAGATGTTTCTGTAGCCACACGCTCTGTATCCCAGCAATCAGCGTCCAGCTCTTGGCTGGAAAGCCCTGGCAGTCCCTCATCAGTATTTGTGAAATTGTATCATAGAATGGTTTGGGTTGGAAGGGACCTTAAGAATCATCTAGTTCTACACATCCACCCTGCCATGGTCAGGGGCTGGAAGAAAAAAAGTCTTTCTCAGCAAGGCATTTCAGATGATGGAGGCTCATGAACAAAATTCTATGAAAATTCTTCAAAGATATTGTAGCAAGGTCTTGGTTAAGAGGATTTCTTCTCAGGGAATGCATAATAAAATCCAATAGAGATTCAAGGTTGGGGAGGAGCCATAATCTTTCCCATCTCATATTATTTTGTGGTAATTTAGCCTAAAACACCTGCTGTGTTGATGAGGAAGAATGGGAAGAGTTAACTCAGGAAGAATAGTTTTAAATTATCATATACCAAGTTCTGCAATAAATTGTGGTAAACCCCAGTTTACAGATGATTGTAACAGCTCTGAAGAAGGTTAGATACCTGTTTCAGTGACACCTATTCTTGGTCCAGGCCCTCCTGTCAGGTTCGCTTCACCCACAGCCCTGTGTTTTTACCCAATTACCCGTGAAATTACCACACCCCCTCCTCAAGACGGGGTGGCGTACTGGTAAAACGCACCGCTGCCGAACCGCTAACCCTGCGCTTTTTCAACAGGGGAGATATTTGGAGATAATTACCAAAAAAAAAATAGAGTTTTGGCGAGGGGGGGAGGCGGGAACGGGGCCCCCCTCTCCCCTCACGGCGCGCAAAGGATTGTGGGAGCGCGGCTGCCCGCCGCCAGCCTGACCCGCCCGCGGTAACGGCCGTTCTTCTCCGCCGCCCACCCCGTTCCCCTCACCCCGAAGGAGGGAGCCGTTAAATAGGGTCGACGTGGCTTTTCCCCGCCGCCTTCGATCGCTCCGTTCTCATCTAGGGAAGGGATAGTCGTCCGGAGCGATGCCTGAGCGATAGGGGAGGGGGGATGGATGGGGGGCCTTGAGGCCGGCGTCACGTGAGGGCGCCGGCCGGCGGCGGAGGGGAGCGGCGGTGACAGCGGGCTGAGGGGAGTCCCGCCGCCGCCATGGGCAGTGAGTACGGACGGTGCCGTTCTGCGGCCCGGGCAATGGGGAAATCCGCCCCGGGGTGTGGGATCGGTGGTTGTGTGAGGGGAGGACGCGGTCGGTCGTCGGCCCGACCCGCCTGAGGTGGCCTCCCGCCTGAGGTGCCGGCACCGGGCAGGCCGGAGAGGTGGCGGCGGTGGTAGCGGGGCAGCCACCTCCCGAGCAGGTTTCCCTTCTGCCGGGCGGTCGGTGGGACGAGTCACCGCTTTGTGCCGGGTTATTTCTCCCCGTCCCCCCGCCTTTAGTATTTTCACGTGGGAGCCGTGCCGCCCAGAGAAGCTGTGGCTGCCCCATCCCTGGAGGGGTTCAAGGCCAGGCTGGATGAGGCTTTGAGCAACCTGGTCTGGTGGGAGGTGTCCCTGCCCATGGCAGGGGGTTGGAACTAGGTGGTCTTTAAGGTCCCTTCCAACCCAAACCATTTTCTGACTCTGTGGAGCAAGATGCATCTTCTGATGAGCTGTCTGAGGGCTTGGAATAAATAAAGGAGAAATATCTCACAGCAAAATGTAAAAGTAAACAGGGTCTTTCAACCAAAACGTTACCTAACTTGGCTTGCAGTGTAATAAATGCGTTCTCTTTGAAGAGGTACTGATGATTGTTTTCTGTGGCTATCCAAATGTGTTGCGGCTGGGAATAATGTACAAGTTTTGGAGGATGAATTACCCACCAAGCATACATGCTTTGAACTATTATTTTTTTTTCCCCAGAAAGAGAGCTCAAACTGTTGAGCTTTTCTGCATTTCTAAAGGAGAAAATGTGAAAACAGTTGTATCGAGAGTTAAAATAAAATCCCCCAAAGTTCTGATGAGAATGTGTTGCAGTGATTTATATTATCATTTCTATACATTATTGAATTATTTTCTCAGCTAAATATTTCTGTAAAACACAAGATACTAATCTCTGCACAGGTACTTTTGGGTGTCAGTATCCTTTGCTTCTATGTTAAACTAGCACAGACTGATACTAGGTCACTTATTTTTAGATGGAATACGATTTAGTTCAATTCTGGTGACACGTACAGTGTCACTTCTCATCCAAAATGCTTCCAGCTGTGGAAAAAAGAGTAGGCCAAATGTGATTAGAACAAGAATTCTCTTTCACATTTTTGCCCCGTTTTCAACTGTTTTAAGAGGAGGGCATTAGTTTCCAGGCGTTGAATTACAGTATGTGTTGATGAAATCACTTACAAACCGCTACTTACACTTTGTTTTTCCACCTAGAAGTTAAACAAAGTTCTATCAAGTTTAGTTAATTCATAAAAGTTCATTAATATATTTTTCTCTCTTCTTTTGTGTGTGTGTGTTTGTTTCTCTGGAACAGTAAAATTTTTAGAAGTTATTAAGCCATTCTGTGCAGTGTTACCCGAAATCCAGAAACCGGAAAGAAAAGTGAGTGCCATATTATGTTCTTACTTTTATTGGATCACAGATAAGAGAATATTATGATATTTGAGTCCACACTCCAGTATAAATACAGTCACTGGGCCCTAAAGTAGGATGTATGCTTTGGAGGAGGGGAATCTGTGGTAAGGTTAAAGATTACCACGACGATGAATTTTTCACAGCTTTCAGATAAGTTGTTCCACTTGGTAATTATGCTAACTAATTTTTAAAAAAACGACCTATCTTTAGACTAAGTTTATTTAGTTTCAGTTCCATATGATTGACTGTGTTTTAACATACTAGAACAGAGTTTATAAGCTTTCTGTTTTTTTTCTCCTGTGGATACCACTGTTGGCTTTGGGCTGGCTTATATATTACTTTGAAAAAGCTTGTGCTGTACTTTAAGAACCACAAATTTAGTTCTTCCTTTCCCACAAGATATCTTCTCCTCCCATATCTGTGATTCACCTTGATGAAGTGGGAAAGTGATCTGTGATATAGTTCAGGTAATCGCTCCCTGTTCACCTACTGGATGTGACACTTTGTTCTGGAATCAGTGAGCTGAGTTCATTTACAGCTGATCTTTTTGTTCCCTGAGCCCTAGAAACTCCTCTCATTTCTTGATGCATTTTCTAAATTAAAATTAGTTAATTTCTGCAGATTAGAAAGAGATGTGCCATGTCAAAAACCCCCAAACCCCTCATTTTTTACTTCCAAAACTCAAGAAAGCACATATTGCCTAGGTGTCAAAGGTTCTAATTAGAGTAACCAATTTACCTAATATTTATTGTCATGACCTTAAGAGCTAAATGTTGATTTTTATATTCTTAAAAGGAAATGCATAGCTGGGAACATGACACCATCCGAGAGAATCCTCTTTCGTTGATGAGAGATTCCTGAAGGTTAGGACTGGATGCAGAGATGTTTGTGCCAGTAACCTGGATTGAATGGAGAAGATACAGTAAAAACTGCTGGTTATTCCCCTCTGGAACTGATTTTAAAAAGATTATTCCCTGGCTCTTTGCTCCATCTGTCTTTCCTTGTTGCTTTCCAGCATCTTTCCCTCTTGGGACAGGTTTCTAAACAAATTATTTAGGTCAGACAAAGGCATCTTCAGAACAGGAGTCTCCATAGCCAGACCCTGTGCTAAGATCTGGATGCACCAGGTCCGGGCAGAAGGTACCCACCTTTGTCTCTGCAGTGGTGAACATTAGTGCTATCTTCTGGTGCTGATTTATGGTGCATCTGTGATTAGTTGGTTACATCCATCCCATTTTCATCTAGTGACGTGGATGGGAAGAGGAAGCCAAGACAAGTCTACAGATACTGGTGTTTCTGTAAAGCTCATTGAGAGTTGCGATTTTTCTCTTGTTTTTTTTTCCTCCTCCCTTTCTATTTGCCAGAGAGGAAGAGGGGGTTGATCTGTCCATGTCCTCCATCAGTAGATGCCAGAGAGGTGCTGAGATTCCTGTCCTCTCTATTTGGGTCACTTTGTCCTTATTACTATCTAGGTCACTGTCTCGACAATGACTGTCAGTTGCCAGCTTTATACAAATTTGAAGTGAAAATATAATTTGGAACATCTTTCCTGGACTGGAGAGCCCTTTATGTTCCTTGTTTGTGTGTAGTTTATCAAGTGACCTAGGTCGTTCTATATAACTGTAGTTCTTTGTTATTTATGGTTTTCTTGCAAGCTGTCGCGGGCAGACATCATTAGTAATGGTTTTAGTGGGTTGGTTAAGGCCAGGAAAAGAAATGAAGATAACAAAATAGAAAAGGAAATGTGTTTTCTCTAAACTTGTATTGATGGTTAAGCGAAGATGAAGTTTTGATTCATTTGGCCTCTCACTGGATCATTGTGCCATTATTGTTGATGGGGGAAGCGGGCTTTTTCTGTCAGGAGGGAGTGAGTGTTGCTTTGTTGCTTTTGGGTTTTGGTCAAGCTGATTAACAGAAGCAATTGCTACTTTTGTAGCTAGTAGTATCGGTTCGGCTTTCCCTCGTGCACAGATTTTCCTAAGTAGAACACAGTGTTCAGAACATGTAGAAGATGATGCTTAAGTCCCTTCATTTTCACAAGTTTTAAGAAAAATGTCAAAGGAATAAAATGTCCAATTGAATCTGATCAGATGATGAAATGTACTGTCCCTGTGCTTGTTATCATTTGTGGCTGACATATTGTGGTACCAATCTGTATTTTGCTGTTCCTGGCATATGGCCTCCTTTTTCTTTTTTGTCTTTTTGATTCACAGAGACTGTTTTCCTTGTGAATAATTGTGATTTGGGTGATGCCGAATTTCTCTAATGCTCATAATCACCGCAGTTACAGAGAGAGCCAGAGCAGTTGTAGAGCTTGGCTGATGTTTCAGCAGCTGAGGCTAACTGTTGGGCTGCAGAGACATTTTGGTTAAGCATTTTTCTTTTTAGAAGTCTGTACTTCAAATCTGACAGCACTTGGCAAAGCAGGTCAGCACTGCATAAAGTCTAGCAGGAGATACTGTTTGGATTTATTTGCTGCTGTCACTATGTTTCTTTTTGTAACTTTGTTCTGTAGCTATTTTTAGCATCTGGCCTCTTTTTTAAGAGAGTGAGGCAGTATCAGTAAATAAATTAAATTACTGACATTATTTTGCTTCTAAGTAAGTGCATGATTTCACTAATAAAAGATACAGACTACTTCTGGATTTTCTTTTGCTTGAGCAGCTGCGCTTCTGCATCAGTTTGTAGTTTCTCATTTGTGGGTGTTCATTACCTATAAAACCAGGCGCTAATCATTTTTCGTGTTAATTCTCTACAGGCAGATTCAGTGGTTGGAGGCAGAGAGCTAGTATTTCTGCTGTCTCTACCTTGCATGTTAGTTCATGTCACTTATTAGTAGCTGCTGTACTCTTGCCTACAGTGAACACACTTATCCTAATGTTTATGGTCCATGGAAGAGAGGTGGGAACTTGAACATGACACTGCATCTCAGCTCTCTCTGGTCACTTCAAGTGCATTGCTTTCGATCTCATGCTTTGAGTAATCCTCTGGTTCAGACCTAAATCTGGCGATTCTTCTCTTCTTGCACCTGGCACAAGTTACAGTTGCCTCAAATGTTGTGACCCTGAGATTCTCTTCAATGTACTAGTGGCTAATGATCATCCATCTGACATTCTTTTTAAAGTAATATATAATCAACATCCATAAAAATATTTTGGAGGGAAAGAGTCTTTAAAAATTACTTTGCAGTCTGCGTCCATGAACGTAACAAAGAATGTAAGCTTCCTCTAACACTCTTTGAAGAACTTAATTCTAAATATTCTGATTTGCTATCCAAACCTCATGGTTCTTCTGGTTTTTATCGCTTGTCTTCACAGCAGTTAAATCTCTTCAAAAACTTTATAGTGCTTTAGTTTAATACCTTCCAGCCTTATAAAACAGTCCCTGCAGTCTGTTGAAGCCTAGGGCACTAATCACTGAATAAAAGTTTTTTTGCATTAATCTTTCATGTATATGTCCATGCTTTTAGCCACCCTATAGCTTTTCTGTAAATACCCACTGTATTAGAATACTATATATAAAATATATTCTACTCACTGAATGTGGGCCACACTGTCTGCCAGATCCCATATAAGTTTTCTTTGACTACACAAAAGCCCATGACTGACTGTTTCTCTAAAATCTGAAATAATATTAAAAATAAATTCTAATTGGAAATGATGCCTTCTGGTTCAATATCTTTGCATTTAATTCTGAATGATATAGCATTTAGTACTAATGTGAGAGTACAGTGAAAACTCTACATACAGTGAACACATATATCTCTGCAATCTGTTCTGTAGATCCAGTTCAGAGAGAAGGTACTATGGACGGCCATCACGCTCTTCATTTTCTTAGTATGCTGCCAGGTAGGTATTGATGGTTTCTGTGTTTCAGAGAATGTGTTTTGTGCATATCAAGTGGAATGCTAAAAGCATGAGAAGTTTGTGTTTCATGTGGACCTGCCAGTTTCAGTTATGTATTTTTATGGTTAAGTATTTAAAGCTCAGTTAAAGAAACCTGATTCTCTGAAGTATTTTTTTATTATTGATTGTATATGTTTTCAGAAAGGAGTGCTTTCTATTTCGTCTAAAATTCCTAATGTTTTTTCTTGTTATATGAAAGGTCCTATCAAATGATGATATTGGCTGCAGGATAAGTGGCCAAGTTGATTATTCATTGAGTGGTCTAATCAAAATGAGCAACATTATGCATTCTTTACCCTCTGTTTATAGCTAAATTTAATTTTAAATTTTAATTTCAATTTAATTTTTTAGTGGAAGTGAAATAAAGTGACTGTTTTTACCTCGTTCCTCTTGAACAAGCTGATGGGTTGTAGAGATTGCAGAAAAATGTTTCTGAGGTGTTTAAGTTGACGTTGTTTTTTTGTGAATATACTGACAAAACTGTTAGCTAAAACCCGCTCCAGAACACAGGTCTTTGTAAACATTTACATGATCTTTATTACTCACAGTTGCAGGAGTTCCTGGAACCTGTAGATGGGTTGTAAACAGATAGTGGTTTTGGTTTTTTTAAAGAATACTTAGATATTGCAGAAAATAAGAATCCATGTATGACTTGATAGCTATTTTTTAGAACTTGTAGAGCTCTTAAAAGACTTAAAATGAACCACACATCTTCAGAATCAGGCTTAATAGGTTGTATTTATTAACTTACGCATTCCAGACTCTGGAGCAGTAGTTTAACAATTTTTGTTTAAACTCTGAAGGGCTTTTGAAAGGCTAAAACCCAGCTCTTGTACCTACCTGTTTTTTTGGAAGCTTCCTTCCAAAATGGCAGGAATGATACTAGACAAGAAGAACATGTAGTTAATCTGTGTTTCTTATCTGCTGGATAAGTGCATAGTTAAGATTTTGAATCTGTACCAAGGATTGTAGGAGTTGAATAAGGAAATCAGATGGTGCAGACTATAGTTTTCAGGAATTAATCTGTAAGATTGCCTGGATTCCTAGTCTACTGTTTCTGTGATCAAGAAGAATTTTAAAGAGCTCAAAATCCCCCAGTATTGACATATAGAATATTGGAAGTTTTGTATAAACTTTGATAGTTCCATGTGGGATATTTTAAAATATATTCCCAACTGTAGAATTTTAGTATTTAAACGAGCTGGAGGAAGATATTTGCATTGTAGTTCATGCTTTATCTTTAATTTGTACTGAAAACAAATTCTGCTTAGGACTGCTTAAAAAATAATAAAACCCCAGCTTGCTTCTGTCTTCTCAAAGATGTTTTGCTGCAGTTTTCTCTTGTTTTTTTTTTATTGTTTTTTTTTGTTTCTTTGCTTTTTTCTTTGTTTCTTTCCTATTTTTTGTTTGTTTTGTTTTGGTTCTTTTTTTAACAAAATTGCTGCAAAAATTTTGGTGATGTAAGTAATGGAATATTATCTAATATTTTCTCCTCATTCTATTAATGATTTGTGGTGACTAACCTATTTATGTTATGCTCCTTCTGTTCGTCTGGGGAGTTGTTGTACTCCAGAGTCGCGTATGTCAGGCATTTACATCTTCAGCTTCAGTCATCTGGTTTGTGTGCACTGACTCCTCTTTTAGGGGTTTCTGCTTTTTCCTGTAGAAGGGTCTTAGTTCACATAGTTTAATCCTCTGAGTCATACCCCAGTTGGAGGATTAAAATAGATGGTGTCAGTATCTCTTGTTATTGTGTGCTCTGGTGTAATTAAAAAAAAAAAAAAAGAATAAATTATATTAAACAATGTAACAGCTGAATCATTACACGTTAAGATTTTTGGATTAATGGAGGTGTTCTTTGTATATCTGCTTAATACCTCTGTGCACTTTGACAGATACCTTTGTTTGGAATCATGTCATCGGATTCTGCAGATCCGTTCTATTGGATGCGAGTCATTCTTGCGTCAAACAGAGGTTAGTAGATTATTTCCTTTCTCTCTCTTTTGTAGTAGTATAAACAGACCAGGAGAAAATCGGTTGGCTGTTAAATTTCATACAACTCAGATGTCTTGTTGGAATACTTTGTAAAGTTCTTAATGCAGATGTAAGTAAGATTGAGGAGTATTTCACTTTACGAATGGGGTTCCTTTGATGTGCAGATGAGATTAACCTTGATTTACAAGTTTAAGGACGATTCTGTTTCGAATAAGGGACAGGGAGTGTTCTGCCCCACCACTTAATGAACAGCACTAACGTGCAGCACGAGCGCGTTGAGCAGAAAATACCTTATGTGTGCAGGTCAGTTATGCCTCAGAATATTTCGAGAACAGTACGGGTGAGTAATTCTATAGGTGGGAAAGCTGAGGTTAGGATTATAGTTTAGCACAGCCAAACTAACTTACTTTAGAATTAGACAAGTGGATCCTAACCAAATGTATAAGAAGAATTAAACTAATGCTAGAAGTCTAAAACTTAAGACGCGTGACTCTAAATGAAGACACTGACCTCATCTGTATCCTGGAAAAGTGGCTGGAAGTAACCAAATCAGTGGAACCCTCTAATGTGAAGGTACAAATTATTTAGGGATGGCAAATTTTGTCACACCATTGAAAGTAATCGATTAAGGTAAATAAGTTATCTGTTTCAAACTCTCCTGCAGAATTTGCACATAAAATTCTGTCTCGCTAGCAGCACGTGATACTAAATATGCTGTCCACTACCCAGACAGAATGGTAGCAGTGGCCGAGAAAGGACTAGAGAGAACGCGAAGGCAACAAAAAGCAGGAGTGGGAAAGTTAATTTTCGCCTAAGTAAACTGACAGATGTCATTGGAGGATGTGAGGTAAAGGCTAAAGTTTTTGACATCCTAATTTTCTTGCTGTTGGAGAAGTAGAGATTTCCGTGAGAGATGACGTAATATTTAACATGGTACTGAACAGTATATAAACTCTAGGATCCAAGTATGAAAGAACCACATTAAAATAATGACTTTAATGCTTTCACATTTTACAGTTTGGTAGCAGGGAAAACAGTGGAAAAAAAAATAGAAGAAAAATTTGTGTAATATTGCTTAAAATTTTTAAAAGTTAGAACTGAAATGAAGACTCTGGTAGTTAGGCAGAAATGAAAAAAAGACTCCAAACAAGAGGAGGAGTGCTCAAAAAATCTCTCTTAAATTCAGATTACGTATTAAAGGCTCTTCAGGAAATTAAGCTATTGTGGGATAAGAGGGAAGACCTAATGGCTTAAGAACTGGTTGAAAAGATGAGAAGAAATATCTGTACAAATCTGTAAGGTGCCACAAAGTGAATATTGCATGCACGCAGGATACAGTGGAGTTAAAAAAACACTTGGGAAAAGGCACCAGGGAAAGATATTATTAGGTAGATATTAATGTATAGAAAGAGATATTAATGTATAAAAAGACATCCTAAAAAAATAAGGATTCTTTGCCATGAAATATGCCAAATGTCTTTTAAGTCTTCATCTCTGAAAAAAAGTGGATAGGGAATGGACAGTCGCTTTTTCTTTGTACTGTAAGAGGGAAGGGGCAGCCGATGGTATTATTAAGCAGCACCTGTAACTCAAAGTTTCTAAATAAATGATTGATACAGGGGAAGAGGGAAATAAAGAATGATATTTCCCCCGAAGAAGGGCTCCTTTCAGAGCTGAGGTGTGAGGACAGATCATTTCCTAGGCTGAGCAGCCGTGGGTACACGGTTTCTACTGCTTGTCATCTTCCCCTCTCACCGGTTCTTGTTGAGACTTTACAAGTCTGCAGTGGCTAAATGGTTCATTAATAATTCTCTTGATAAGTTTATGAGGGAACACTGCTACACACGAGAGCAAAGTTGCACTGAAATGGAACAGAATTGGAAGGAACTGTAAGCTGATTCTCTTTTGAGTCTTCCTGGTGGATATTGTGACTTAACGTCAGAAAAATTGTGCATTATTTATGACCCTTGACTGACCGTGTAAAAGGTGGTGATGAAGTAATTTAATGTGGTCTGATTGAATATTAAACTGTAAAATGTGTCTTTACCCAAACATTTTTTTCTTTAAGGTTCCAACTTGAGAAATGTGGAAAGTTTGATCACCTGGTAGTTCTAGTTTCTTAATTTTCATTGGAATTTTCAACATTTTGGGTTTTTTTAAGCTTTCAATATCTTCAGCTAGGAGAAATTTTTCAGGTATTAGCTGAAGGATAACTTAAATTTCAAAAAGTAATCTCTTTATAATGCTGTGGCTCCAAAAGGGTGATGTGGAAGAGTGTTTCTGTGTTGAGATGGTTTTCTGGAATATACATTTACGCACTGCAGCAGAGGTGGTGTATGAAGTTGAATCACCCTGTTTGAGTCGTGTACAGTTGGGAGTTGATACCTTGGTGACATTGCACCAGTAGGTGAGTTGGCAGAGTTCAGCATCTTAAGGACATGTTTGTTTTGTTAAGAACTGGTTTAATCCTAAACTTCTGTGCTCTTAAATGGAGTCCAAGAGTGGTGTTACCAGCCTCTGTGGACCAGCAGCATCTTTCTTGTGGTCTTCAAAATTAAACTTCGGGAAAACGTGACAGTTGAAGCACTGACAAGAGTAAACAACCAGGGAGAAGATGCTTTCCAGTGAAAGCTTCCCTGATAAAGTATGCCAAAAAGCTGAGCTTCCGTGTGTGTTGACCTTGAGTGTTCACATGGTTTCACAAAAATATTGGAAGTGAAAAGCTACACAGGTTTTTCATGCGGCCTTCAAAATTACAGATTTTAACACAGCAGCCTTCTTTTGTGAGGAGATAACGGTCTTTGTTTTGATCGTACCTGTACTGGGTTATACGTGTTTGAAGAGTTATGAGAAAGGTTCCTTATAGGTCAGAAACCTTTCAACAGACCTAATATCTTCAGAGCCTCATTCTTCAGGAGAGATGCTTGAGTGGCAGTGCTATTAATTTTTTTTTTCCCCGTTCAGGTACTTTGATGGAATTAGGTATCTCGCCCATTGTGACGTCTGGTTTGATCATGCAGCTGCTTGCTGGAGCGAAGATCATTGAAGTTGGGGATACTCCAAAAGACAGAGCCTTGTTCAATGGAGCTCAGAAATGTAAGCGCTGTTCCGATTCAAAATTAATAAGCATGATTTTATTCTTGGGAAAGCGGCCTGCCTAAGTGATACTAGATGTGAGATTTCTTTGGTAGGACATTTCAGCAGATTTTTTTTTTAAAGGATTTGCTTTCTCTCTTGTTTTAGTATTTGGGATGATTATTACCATTGGGCAAGCCATTGTGTATGTTATGACTGGAATGTATGGAGATCCTGCTGAAATGGGTGCTGGAATTTGTCTTCTTATTATAATTCAGGTTCGTAATGAGCTATTTTGTGTGTAACTGAGCCTGGTTAGATACAGTATAGCTGGAAGGAAAAATCTTTCTGTGACTGGTTGCCTTTTATTTGTTTCTTTTTAATGCTGTAAGGCATCATCCTTTATATCTGTCTGTCTATATGTGAGAAATTCTAAATGTTCCATACAGGAGGAGAAAGCTGGGATAGATAATATCAAAAATGTTTCAGATAGGAGTGGCTGTTTGATTCAAACTACAGGAATTAGTAGACTTTGAAAGCAGTAGCTGCTGTTGGGACTTCTCACTAAAGGGCGCGGGTGCCGCTTTGAGACACTATGCTGTAGAGCAAAGCAGTTAAATGCACAAACTTAATCAAGAACTTTTTTTTCAAAGTAATGTGTTTGCTAGCGTCAGTGTTGAACAGTCACAGGGATCACTGCCAGGTGAGATGCGCAGGTGTTTGTACATGAGAGGGCAAAAATACTGCATGAGTGATATTTAGATGAAGAACTTAACGATCACTCTCCAACGTGATGAAAATACCGAAGCAGGGAATTATTACATGATTCTTGACTTGATTTATTCTTGTTTCTGCTCAGTTTTGTGTCTTTTCCCGCAGCTGTTTGTTGCTGGTTTGATTGTGCTGCTGTTAGATGAGTTGCTCCAGAAAGGTTATGGCTTGGGGTCCGGTATTTCCCTGTTTATTGCTACCAATATCTGCGAAACCATTGTCTGGAAGGCTTTCAGTCCCACCACCATCAACACTGGCAGAGGTACGTCTGCGATTACAGTTAGTGATGACATGTTCCAGTGGATGTATACACATAAACTATCAGATATCTATCAGATGACTCTTAAAAAAATGTTTTAATGTGTAATGATTTGCTTCTAAAGTCAATTGTCCAACACTAAAGATGAAAATGTTTTCTGACTAACGTGGAGGTTAATAACCTACAAGTTTGCCTTGGCTGATGTGAATGGCAGTAGTTAAAATGGGACTTGAGGCCCCTTGACTGATGATTTTTGGATTTCCAAACTGAAATAGTCTTGTTTTAGCATCATTTAGTCCATAGAAACAGAGAAAATAAGGAATTCCGTATGTTCAGAGGAGTTGTTTGTGGTCCAACTGTTGTTTTTGGCTACAGGATACTTTTATAGTTGGTGCCTCCAAATTATGTTCAGCTAGTTTCGTTCTTCGGAGACGTTTATCTCTTAATTCCTCAGCCAATCTTTGACAACATCTGGTTGTCCCCTCGAAATACCAAGTTAAGACACAGCCTGTTTGCATCAAGAAGTTAACTAGTTTACTGCATACATTTGAAATTCTGAGCCATGTTTTCAGTTTGCTTTCATTTTCACCTGATTTATGTAGTAGTTCTGTCTGTTGCATTTTATTACTGCTTTTCTAAAGCTATTTTTACAATACAATAGACTAGAAGATATTTTTCTTCTTGTTTAATATTTCTTCCTTCCAATCAATCTCCTCCCAGCAGAAGAGAAAGAAAAAGAGTATTTTTTTTGCCCCCCCTTTTTTTTTTAACCAGGAATAATGGGTTTTTTTGCTTATTCTATGTTCTGTAAGCTAAACTAGAATCCTGTACTGTGATATATTTGTTATAATAGATTTTATGTCTTATTGTATCTGATTTTATGTTTCACTTTTAAACTTTCCAAAAGAAAGATCTTTTTTTAATGGTTTTAATTCACAGTTTTAACATTTCTTTTACTTGTTTGCTTCATGCAGGGACAGAGTTTGAGGGTGCTGTGATTGCCTTATTTCATCTTCTGGCTACACGAACCGACAAAGTCCGGGCTTTGCGGGAGGCTTTTTACCGACAGAATTTGCCCAATCTCATGAATCTGATCGCTACAGTGTTCGTATTTGCTGTAGTCATATATTTTCAGGTAAAACGAGAAATTCCTCAAAGTAGCTCTGCAGCTGCGTAGGTAATACCTGTGCGGTCACTGTGGAAAAATGCAGAAGTGAAACTAGAGTAACCCAAGTAGCTCAGCTTTGAGGAAGGAACTCTTTTTATTTCAATATTTAGTAACGTAGCTCTGTGACGGTGCAGCTGCTCAGTGTTAGAGCCAACGTGCTCAGTGATGTAACCTCACATCCATTAAATGCCGCACACGCTGGGAGAGTATTTTTACTGAAAAACAGATTCTGGAACCACGGTGTTGGTGTCACACAAATAATATACTTGATATTCATAGTTGAGTTAAGAGAATACCTTTGGGTAGAGCTAAAGAATGTTGCTTCGTTGGGGTTGTGCCTGGTACAGATTTATTTTAGAAAACAACTGTGTAATTAATGCATAACTTACTGGTTTTTACCTAACTTTCTGGAAATACTTAGTGTTGCTTTTTAAATCTAAGTATTTACTAAAATGGGCACTAAAGAAGATTCATACGGTGATACTATTTTTTAAAATATTTTTCATGGGTGTGGCTAAAATGTGATCTTTATTATTATCATGATTATTATTATTTGAAGCTGTTGAGTCAGAGTGCTGGCAAAAAAAAATGGAATTATCTGGTTTTCAAGTCCATGTGGCTTTTCTTGGGTCTCCTCAGCCGGGAGCCTGCCCCAGAAACCAGGTGCCTGGGCTTACTGCACAAAAACTGGCTGCTTAAGTTAAAAGCCTTTAAAGGTTTTTATCAAACCCAATGCTATAAAGTGTATTTTAGAGGCATATAATTTAGCAGATGAGAGATAATATTTATGTAAAAAGAATGTAATGCAACTAAGCAGGAACCCTTAGAAATCCTTAAAGTTTGTAATTCAGACTGTAGCAGAAAGCCTTTGGGTTTTACTGTCTTGGACCTTGCGCTCCTTGTTTATCTGGCAAAAACCCTCTGGTCAGGAATCGCCTTTAGGCGTCCCGGGAATACCTCCTGCCTTGGGAATAAACCTGGTGCTTTTGTGTTCTTTCCCCTAGGGATTCCGTGTTGATTTACCTATCAAGTCTGCCCGCTACCGGGGGCAGTACAGCAGCTACCCCATCAAGCTCTTCTATACCTCCAACATCCCCATCATCCTGCAGTCTGCCTTAGTTTCCAACCTCTACGTTATTTCCCAGATGTTGTCTGTTCGGTTTAGCGGCAACTTCTTGGTGAATTTACTAGGACAGTGGGCGGTAAGTATCGTACCGCGTTTTTAACCGCATAAATCCATTTGTATTATGTGTTATTTCATTGTGAAACTCTGGTATTTATGCCGAGTGGCTGAAGGAGCTGGGGGTGTCCAGTCTGGAGAAAAGGAGACTGAGGGGAGACCTTCTCGCTCTCTACAACTACCTGAAAGGAGGGTGTAGAGAGGCGGGGGTCGGTCTCTGTCACAGGTGATAGGACAAGAGGGAATGGCCTCAAGTTGCACCAGGGGAGGGTCAGATTGTGTATTAGGAAAAATTTTTACACTGAAAGGGTTATTAAGCCTTGGAATGGGCTGCCCAGGGAAGTGGTTGAGGCACCATCCCCGGAGGTATTTAAAAGACGGGTTGACATCGTGCTTAGTGACATGGTTTAGAGATGGGTTTTTATCGGAGTTGGGTCGATGGTTGGACTAGATGATCTTCAAGGTCCCTTCCAACCCAGACAGTTCTGTGATTCTATTTAACCAGCAGAAAATGGGAATGCTTACTTTCTAACATCTGTATATAAAAGCTGTTTTAAACGTTGAAGAGGGAATTCCTCTGTAAATAGGAGATAGGAACGCGAGACATCCGTGAGAAATAATTAATTGCCTTTTTCTTCCCCTCTCACAGGACGTCAGTGGCGGTGGCCCTGCTCGCTCTTACCCCGTTGGTGGCCTGTGCTACTACTTGTCCCCTCCAGAATCCATGGGTGCAATATTTGAGGATCCTGTCCATGTGATAGTTTATATCATATTTATGCTGGGATCCTGTGCGTTCTTCTCAAAGACTTGGATTGAGGTGTCTGGTTCATCAGCAAAAGACGTAGGTGTTCTGATAAATGTCCCTAAATGTTTTCAAACGCTGCCCTTCATTAAGAGCTGACTGGTTCCTAACTAATCAGTCATTGCTCTGATTAAATAGCGGGTGACTATGAAACGCGGCAGCAGTTTTCAGAAAATGCTGGTTTTTGCAGGTTGCCAAGCAACTCAAAGAGCAGCAAATGGTGATGAGAGGCCACAGGGACACTTCCATGGTTCACGAGCTCAACAGGTAAGGGAAGGCTGACTCCCGGCGGGGCTGGGGGGCTGGGAGTGCTGGGGGGTGTCAAACGCAGCGGATATTCTGAGAAAAATCTGAGCCCCGTTTCCAGTGCAAATGTCAAGATGCCTCCCATTCAGCTCCTTTCCTAGGAACGCAGATGTTTATAGCAGTAGGTAAGAGATTAACCGGCTGAGTCTTTTGTTTAAGCGGCATAATGAGGAAATTTGGGATGAATCCCCTCCACGTTTGTAAAAGGAAGATACGTTGATTTTTCCCAGGTGTTTAATTTACCGTTACTGAACTAAGATGACGCTACAAAAGCAGTATTTTATGCAGTAGGCAAAGCCTGAAAGGTAGATTCATCCCTACGTATTTAATTCAAAGCAGTTCTTCTTGGTCCTGCAATGGTTACAGAGCATGCATGTATTTAAAATTGTTATAATTTTAATTGCAAAGCTTTGCCAGTGCTGAGTTTTTCACACAGCTTTCCAATAAGTGAATATTTCTCTTCATTTCTTCTTGGTGCAAGTATGGAAGATCAGGAGAGCTAATGGGAGAGCTGCATTTGCAACGCCAACTTTGTTGCTCCATATTCTAGCTGGTTGTTTTAATAGTTGATGTATTGTTAGAATCCTTGGGTGAAAATTCCTGGTGATGAATCCGTTGTTGTTGTTGTTGGCACAGGTACATCCCTACAGCAGCTGCCTTTGGTGGTTTGTGCATCGGTGCCCTGTCGGTACTGGCTGACTTTCTGGGAGCCATCGGGTCGGGCACTGGCATTCTGCTCGCCGTCACTATTATTTATCAGTATTTTGAAATCTTTGTAAAAGAACAGGCTGAGGTTGGAGGAGTAGGTGCATTATTTTTCTAGATGTCCAAATATTTCATGGTTTGTGTGAAAGGGAAAGTATTCTGACGACACGTGTCATTTAGTCCAATAATGCTATTTTCTTTTGACTTGTTTTAAAGTGCTCCATGTCCCATGACTGTAATGGGCATCGAGCGATGCCCGTGCGCAGCATTAGTACCAGCTGCCTTAAGAATAAAGTTTACATTATCTTGTTTAAGTATTATCTAGTGTTGCCTGTAATGCTGGAAACCAATTCATCTACCTTGCTGTTCAAACACTACAGTGAGATGGGAGAACGGATCAGTTTGATAGAGGTAAACATTTTTGCACACAGCATTAAAGCATTAAAATTATTTCCCTGTCCTTAATAGGAAAAGAAAAATAAAGAAATCTTGAGTTCAGATTGCCACGTGCCGGTGTTCTCGACAAAATTTATTCATAGCCTGTATTTTACATTAAGTTTTTTATACTTTTTTTTTTTAACTGGCATTTCCCCATCACTGAACTCGGCGCTCCTTATTCCTTTGCGCTGTCTCCACCCGGGCACCTCCCTCTTAGCTCTAAGGGTGGGAGAGCGAAGGTTTTACCGGCCACCGATTCTCATCTCGCCCCTGACCCGGTTCTGTGGTGGATTTGCTGCATGGCAGGCCCTGGGCCCCCCCGTGAGACAGCCCGGTAGCCGCTGTCGCGCTCGCCAGTCAGCCCAGTAGTTTTTTTGTTTCAACACGTACTTGTGAAAACTGTGCCACTGAAACTCCATGTCCACTTTGCTTTGGTGAGTCCCAAGAACAAGGCCTGGTTCCTCGATGGGCGTCGGGAGGAGGGAACGGGGGGGGGAACGAGGAGTTCCTGCTGAAAATTTATTTACGTTGTCGCGCTTTACAGCGGCAATGTAACAACTGTAAACGGTAGACAATAAACTTATTTAATTAAGCTCTCTCCTGTGTCTTGTCTGTGCAAGATGTAATTCATACGCAAATTTTGATCGCTTCTGACATGCTTTGTTAGTGAGGTAGGTCACAGAATCAAAGGATGATATGGGGTTGGAAAGATGATCTGGAGATCATCCAGTCCAACGCCCCTGCTAAAATAGGTCCACCCAGAGCAGGTTGCACAGGAACGTCTCCAGGCGGGTTTTGAATGTCTCCAGAGAAGGAGACTCCACCACCTCCCTGGGCAGCCTCTTCCAGGGCTCTGCCACCCTCACAGGAAAGAAGTTCCTCCTCATGTTTAGGTGGAACTTCTTATACTCAAGTTTGTGCCCATTTCCTCTTGTCCTATCCCTGGGCACCACTGAAAAAAGACTGGCCCCATCCTCCTGACACCCACCCTTTAAGCATTTATAAGCATTGATCAGATCCCCCCTCAGTCTTCTCTTCTCCAGACTAAAAAGACCCAAGTCCCTCAGCCTCTCCTTGTAAGGGAGATGCTCCAGGCCCCTCATCATCTTTGTAGCCCTCTGCTGTCCCCTCTCAGCAGTTCCCTGTCCTTCTGGAACTGGGGAGCCCAGAACTGGACACAGTGCTCCAGACGGGGCCTCACCAGGGCAGAGCAGAGGGACAGGATGACCTCTGGAAGGCTCTTTTTTTTAATCCTTATCCTTTCCAGAATGTAATTCTGATCAGTTTTTAGCAGCCTGAATTAAAGAACAAATCTCAAGGTTCCTTCCCTTAAAAATCATTGAGCTTTGCCACTCAGCTGTAATCAATGGCTCTTTCCCTTCCATTTCACACTTTGATCTTCTCTGTCCTCTCTCATGTTTAGCTTGAAAGTAACTGTGTGGTTGGTGAAGGTAAGAAAATCTTCAGCAAGCTTTCTGCTTCATGTCTGGGCTGGAAAAGTCTTCCTAATGATGCATGTTCACCCAATTCATTTCAGAGCAAGGCTTTGATATCAGTATATGTTTATTGCAGCTCTTAGACCCTAACCTTTAAGCAGTGGTGGTTGGTTACGGTAGCGGAAGCTGTGGACTGGGTGCAGATACACCGCAGGGCTGTTTGGCAAAAGACATACCTAGATGTGATGAGAGCTGCGTCCTACACCCTCTGGTGCGCGCCAGCGGAGGGCTTGTCTTTCTGTCATCATCATCATCGTCACAGTCATTATTTTCTTAGATCAAACAAACCAATTCTCTCTTTTCCGGATAGTTTAGCCGGGGCTGGGAGAAGGCAGCAACATCTTCAGGTCTAAATCACAAAAGGAAGCTCCTGGCGCTGCTGTTCCAAACCCTGCAGCCTGGGCACGCACCACGCACCCTGTCCCTCGGCACCTCTTGCTGCTCCCGCCGCAGAGAACGTCCCGCAGATGTTCAAACGCTGCTGCTTGTGAAGGAGAGAAAAGGGCGCTCTTCCTGCCGGCCTCAGCCCGTTACACCACCAGCTGCTGCCTCCCTCCGCTGAGATGTGAGTGCAATGACAAATACAGTCAGAAACGAGCCACTCTGAAAATTAAGCAGCGTTTTTATTATGATTATTCTGTCAGGACTTGATAGACCGAGCAGTCAGAAGAAATGCTTTTTGTCAGTTACATAATTCCAGATAAAAATATCAGAATCATTCCTACAAATGCTTTTTTTTTTTTTTTTCTTGCTCTACAAGTAAAGCAGAGGACCTTTGTTACAAGAAGAGTTAGACTTCTAAGCCATCTGAATTAGGCAGTTTTCAACTCAATTTCTCATCGTCCGGTTCTAGAACTTCATAAAAGGAACTTGGAGCGGTTTTTCTGCTGCACGCTTCAGGGCCAAGGCGTAAGTGTAGACCCTGGCATCCACTGCAATGTGCTCTTCTGCTATGAGTTCTGAAAATTAAGAAAAATAAATCAATGATGAGATGTTGTTAGAACTTCTCTACAGAAATTTAAGTCCTTTACTAAAACGAAGCATTCCAGATGAGTTTTTAATGCTAACACCTAATGCTGTCGCGAGCTGAGACCTGGCCAAGTCTCTCTCAGCGTTTTGTTGGAGGTGATGCAGTATTTTGGGATGAGAAATGCTGTGAGGAGCTACGAGGTGAGAAGCTAAAGGTTTCCTGAAGCTCACGTTGTGCATTTATTATGTCAGAAAGCTCTTACCGTCAATCCTTTGCAGCAGGTCGTTCTTTGGAAGTGAAATAACTTCCACAAATTCTAAGAGAGAAGAAAAATAAATGTATGCACCTTAAAATTAGTGAACAGTAGAGGAAGTCGACTTCAGCGTCCCGTTTCTTACAGTTCAGAAGGGGAAACAAACTGGCTTAATGCTCATCACCATCCAAAAGCTGTGAGCCTTCATGGATCGCCAAAAAGGCCAATTAAATGGGGGCAGGCAGTGACCAGGGTAATTAAAAAGCAGGTTTGGCAGAAAGAGCTGGGAAAAACGGTGTAACTGACAGTTACGGGGGATAATAATCCTGAGAGACCTCCCTTCTGAGTGTGGAAAATACACTGCTGAAGGGGACTTTGGGTTGGCTTATATTGGTACAGGGATGGATTGATTGTAGATGCATTTTAAAACTGAAAGAGCACTCAGACAAACGAGTTTGTCCCTGATGAATCTGTGTTGGCACACACCGCCCCTGTCCCTCTGAATCCACTGGCTTTGGGGCTCGATCGACAGCTGCTGCGTATTCGGTCATTTGTATCTCCTGAGGTACCGGGGCGATGGGCACAATACTTGAAGCGACAATGCCCCTCAGGAATTTCCACCTCTAAGCTAAAGCCAATCTCATGCGTGTTTAATTAGGGTCAGGATATTAACCAAGCCCAAATAAAAAACCAGTTTTAACTGACTTTTTCTAAGTAAAACTTGCCATGCAGAGATCACACTCGACCTTACTGTCACTCTGAGTCAGCTACGTAACGTACCTCCATCATCTGTAATTAAAACCAAAGAAGCAGTAAGTTAAGGATTTTGAAATACATGTGAGTTTACAACTCAAAAGCATCTTGATAGGTGACTGATTGAGTGACACACTAATTACTTCCAGCTCCAAGCCACAAATAAGAGGAATTTCTAGGTTCATGAGTGCTTATGGCCCTCACTGAAGTTTGGCACCTAAATTTCTCATTCTGGGCGTGCCAGCACCTGACACAACATCCAGGCCTCCCCAGTGAATTTAGCAAAGAAACAGGGTTAAATTTGAAGGACGTACGGCATCTAAGCCAGCTGGGACCAAAGGGACACAGCGGTAGGGATAGTTCTTTTAAACCCTGTCTTTCGTTATTTTTAAATATTTTTAAACATTTTTAAATTTTTAAATAAATGCTACAAATTTTTGTACCATTTGTACCAGAATTTTTAAATAAATAGTACAAAACTCACCGAGTTTTTGCTTAGGTCTTGTATTCTCAGCATCATCTCCGTTAATGGTGACGCTCACGATGTGCGTCGAGCTGTTTGACAAACCTGGGTCCAAGCAGAGAGCTGCCAACAAGGACACAAAGAGGGTTATTTTTCAAAAGCGGAACTCGGGGACCTTGATATTTTAACAAAAGCCGTCACAGAAATATATCTGATACAACAGGAGAACATATATTTGGCGTATATTCATGCTGGAAGACTTGTGCAAAGTTTGCTTTCACAAGTTCTTAAAAGTAATGTTTCTGTAAGATTCCTCCTAAGACTTGTTTTCAGCGCCGAGGTTTGCTTTCCATTCCATAGACTGAAGACTAAACTGTAACCTATATACTTATATATATATATATATACATACATACCTTATAGACTTCCTCAGCCTATTACAGTCTAATTCTGCCCTCACCTGTCTCCATCTCTCAGTCCCCAGCAAACATCTGTACCCAAGATGTCCCAGTCTCAGCTGTAATGACCTTACTTGAAATCCTATGTAAGTTCCTCACCTTTCTGCCCACCTTCTCACATTTTATTTATGGTTCTCCTTTTGCCTCCATTTTGCTTTATGTAGGAAGCACTGGATTGGCAACAGCCACATTCCAAAGGATCTCTGGATTTACTCCAATTATTCTCTCCTTCCTTCCTTCCTTCCGGTTGGAGAACCCGTGTACTGTCACCTCCCCACGGCTGACGTGAGGGTGGCCTCTGCTCAGACTGCATCATGCAGCTGTTTTTTCTCCCTAGGTTCACGGATGTTGTTCACATTAAGTCCAGCAATTTAGACTTTTATACTAAAATGCCAAATCCCAGCTTGAGTAGTTCAGTTCTGTGTAAAGTAGCTTAACAGCAAAGTTTTCCCCTACAGGCATCAAACTGTTGCTTTGGCCCTGTGTGTTTAACAGGAGCTCAGGCTCATTGGGATACTGCTCCCTGCTGACCTGTAGACTTTTCTGCATAGATTTTTTCCTACAGTTTAGAGCATTTTAGACATTTAGAGTACCCATCAAAGACAAAATTAGTTTGGAAAAATAAAATGAAGAAAAAAAAAAAAAAAAGAGCAAAGACCTGGAGTACATTCAACGACTTCCCCCTTGTACCCGGTTTCTTCCTCCAGCTCTCGCAAGGCAGCGCTTTCCGCAGTCTCATTTTCCTCAATGAGGCCTGGGAGAGAAATATTACACAAGAACCATTTGAAAGTCATCACTTACCCCCAGTGCCCATCCTGAGGTCTAATCCCGCTTTACAAATGAGGTGAAACATTGTGTCACTGCCCTATTTTTACAGAGGGATAAATGGAGGCGTCCGGAGGGATTCCAGCTGCAGGCTTCATCACGCTGCTGCCCATGTCTTCAATTGATTATCCACAGAAGCGTGTGGTCTTCCCAGGAAATGACACTGATGTTCTCATGAGGGAAAGAAGCCAAATGCTTCAGCTCTTACAGAAAGGAGGAGTGGAGGGAAATGCAATATTCTAACAGCAGGTCACTCTGCAAAATGCCTCCAATCTGCTAAAAGCAACTATGTTTATTTTGTATTCTTCATTATCAAATATTCCTATTTCTGAATAGCACGCTGAGCTAACAGAGCTCCCCGCGATCTTCTGGTTAGAGCTACTTCATCAATCGTGACGCTCTGAGCACATCTAAAGACACGTTTCAGTCACTTACCTGCAGGAAATTCCAAGCAATAGCCGTTAATTGGGGGCCGGAACTGTTTCACTAGGACGATGCAGTCGTAGTGCAGAGTCCTCTGTAGCACCGCTATCACTGCTACGCCTACACAGAGCCAGGGAAGACACAAGGACATAGAATTTGAGTAGAGCAGAAAGTGAGTATTTAGTGCTAGATCTGAAAAGGAAACCAAGCAGTGTTACTCTGAGCATTAAACGTTTAGATGCCTCCTCCAGAATCCTGAGTGATGAATTTAAGCTCCTTATATCATGCATTACGAGAGATAAAAGCCCAAAATGGGGTCTTCAAAATACCCCAGCAAACGAGAGACACATGTACCAAGCAAGACCGAGCATCAGCCCACCAATACCTCGGGAAAGGGGCTCTTGCCTGCGGAGACCGTTTGAAGTTGTATGGAATCCCCTCCTACACTCCTTTCACGGCTAAACCATGTCCCTCTTTTGCCCAAAGAGAAGTGTATCCCTGGCCCCTACCAGCAGACCCAATTCACCCATCTGTGAGCTGCTCTCTATCAGGGCAACCATCACGTCCTTGAAATCGCTCCGTTGTTCTAAAGCGAATACAAAACACTCCTTCCAGCGAGGCTCTGGTTCTTCAGCACTGAAGTCAGCATTCCATTAGCCTGCACTTGCTCAGGGGCACAGCAAGCTCTGCTGAGCTATTATTTGTTCTGCATCCTCATCCATCCAGAAACGGACGGGCTCTAACGCTGCACTGAGTTTATGAGAAGAACTCTCACAGGAAAAAAAATCAAAGCAAAAAAAAAAGTCACCAATGTCTTACCATCAGCTGAAACCCCCTTCTTGTTGCCAGTACGCTTTACAGTTTCCCAAGTTCTGTTTAACACAGTGAAAAGAACAAATGAATACATTAAAAGGAACAATATCCAGTTTACTTGTAAGTTTTCTTCTACCCTTGCTTAAAAGCAAAATATACCATCATACAGTGAGGCCCGGTAAGAAAGCAGCTGGCCTTAGGCAAACCCTGGCACGTCCTGGCACTATAAAATGTCTGTAGTAGAATTTTGTTTTGCCTACTTAAAGGAAAGAGAGAGAAAGACATAAATGATTGGCACAGAACAGACAAGTCTTATAAAAGCGATTCTGGAAAAGCGCAAAATAAAGCAATTTATATATTAAACATGTCAGATTTTGAAAGACAGTTTTGTAACAAGACCATGCGCATTCTATCTTTTATCTTGCTTTTGCATAAGGTTTATAGTGTAAGTCACTGTGAACTCTCAGCTCGGTTACTGCAGCAGATGAGGAGCACAAAGGCAAGGAAGAGCAAAGCTGCTCTCGCAAAATAAGCAGTGGGATAAGTAAAAAACAAAAATCCACCAGCAGTAGAAATCCTTTCACAAAAGCTCCAATCTTTGCTATTTTTTGCTACTTTGCTGATGAACTGGGAGGCAGTAGAGAAAGCAAACAGTACAGAAACTAAGAGATTAAGGGGAGGGAAGTAAAGCCGTGGTGTCACATCTAGATAAATACAGCAAAACTGAAGCACAGAGAAGAACCGAACGGGTGTGATAATATACAACAGGCCAGTAACTTGTCAAGAGTATGCAAGATCCAGCACCATCAGCAGGGAAAAAAGCCCTTAATGAAGAAGCAGAAAAGCCACGATGGATTCTCTGATCATCACGGTCTATTTGCAGAGTTAGAACTTGCTTCTTCGCAGGCTCTTTACAAGGGACAGAAACTGCAAAGTAAACCAGGGTCCAATGTGCCCAAAGAGACTTGGGAGCCAAACTTGAGCCCACGTGCTGGTCCACCTGCCAGAGCAAGACTTTTTTTTTCCTCTGAACAGTACAAACTATAAAGGAATTGCACAACGAAGAGATCTCATCTGGTGTTGAGCAATAGGTTTGAAACTGCTCACATTCTCCAGCCTGGGGCTGGCCCGCACAACTGGGAACCATTATAGGAATCTGAAATGCCAGAGGGCAATTACCTGGTTTTACCAAAGGGATCAGTGTAAGTTGTTTCTTCAAGCTTCAACCATTTTCTTTCTACGATTACCTAAAATAAAGAATTCTTTGTTATACACATTAGAAGATCAATCCCAAAGATGTTTGGGGCCTAAGGAGAGAAACAAAACAACTATTTTTGGATTCTTTTGAAGACAAAATCTCAGCATCAGAATACATGCAGGACCGTGCAACAACATTCCTGTAACTAATATAGAAAAAAAAATACATTTACTCCAAGTCCTTGAATAGGAATAGAAATTAAGTCCTTTTCTTAACTTGACTTTTATAAACAAGTTTCAATGAATTCTGTACTGGAAAATCCTCATCTTTTTAGAAGGATTTTACAAAGGTCATGTTTCAGCTGAGAAAGAAAAAGAAGGCACTGGTCTGCCCAGACTTTAGCTACGCTGGTGATCGTGAGCACCCACTTATCAGAGAGCACGGCCTAACATCTAAACATGCAAGACCGAAAACCAAACTATTTTGAAACTTTTCTTGCCAGGATGTCAGACTGTGCCCTTGTGTAAACTGCTGTTTTCTGTAACTGCGAGCAGTGATACATACCTGCCCTTTTTAGGAGAGCCGCTGATTGAGTGCTTGGCATTAACATTATTACAAAATGTCTATTCTGAGCTAAATGACTTTATTTTGCCCGTGATGTTTCCTCATCTTTTACGTAATTCCTTTAAAAGTGAAAAATCCCTAGATATTAGCCCAGCAGTTTACTTCTTTTAATGTAACTTGTATTTTAAGCTTTGCTAAAGGTATAGGCAGACAAGAAGCTCGTCTCCAAAATTTTGTATCAAGTTGGCCATAGGTCTAACCAGAGAAATCAGAAATAATCAGCAAGATGATCAAATTACTTCCTATTGTCTAATGAGACACACTGCTGACAGCAACAGAACAAGCGTAAGCAAGGGGAAAAGAGGATCTGGGAAAAAACCCACAACATTAAGTTGTAGCAAAGGATGAAGTCCGAGAGGCCATTCATGTGGTTGGAGGCCATTCATGTGGTTGGACACTACAACCCTCTGACACAGGACAAGGGCCCATGTGGCCGTGTAGATCCTGAAATTAAAAGTGAGAGACTCACCAACTAAAAAAAGAATAGAGAAATGAAATGTACTATACAATGCAGCTATAACTAGAGTACAGAAGCGCAGTACAGCATCAGCTGGAGGCAGAAGGCAAATCAGAAGTGATTCAGGTGTCCAGTAAATTATAACTGAGCTGGATGAACTCATCTAATTCTTAAAACATGTTCTTCAGGACAATTATTTGGATAGGCATTTGAAATGACAATAGCATTCTTATGGTTGTAAACACAGTTACACGAATTTTTCATATAGGAGTTTTGGCATTTATTTTGGAAAGTATAATATTTCCACATAAGAGGAATTGGCAAAGGAGAGCTAAGTGTTCTGAAAGGGGCTTTCTAATGGCTTTGTGGTCACAAAACCTGAAAAGAGAAGAAGGAAAGGAGAAGATGAAGTATATTATGCTGATTGGGGGTTGGACAAGATGATCTCCAGAGGTCCCTTCCAACCCCCTGTGATTCTATGATTACAGGTACAAGAAGTAATACCATTTGGAAGCATTCAGGTGTATTTAAAATAGCTTTGCATCCACTCCTAGATCAGTGCAGAACTAAAGCACAGGAAGATCCAAAATAGAAACAGATAAAAATCGTGTTCCATTGGTTATTCAAGGAGAGGAATAAATATACTTCAGTTAAGTAAACACAGCCAGACATTTTGTGTTAATGAATTTTTTTAAAACACCACAGAGAACACAAAGGATTAGATTATTGATCGTCATCCCTTACTGCTGCAGCATTCAACGGAACTGGCAGATCAGATCATTACCCCTGTCATCAAGTTACCATTTGCTAAGAAGAAAGGGAAAAATGGCTGAAATTAGAACCATATCATGGTCCCCAGGAATCCTGGAGGAAAAAGAAATCCCTAGTTTGTAAGAAATTAGACCTATTCAAGCTCCAAAAAGACAAAATAAAAAAAAGAAAAAATGAATAAGTAGGTTTTAAGTGTACAAAACAAACCACCTCACACAGTGTCTTATTTTAATCAGATATTCTTAAGTTTTTGGCCTCTACTGTCATGGAGCAGTAATTAAAAAGTACTACAGGTCATGTAGCATAAATATTTACAATGGAAGTGTTCCACGATCCTCTAAAGTGAAGTCAAACCCTTGCTGCTAACAGCCTGCAGGGTGAGAAAACGGAAAGTTGTCACGTTTCCCTAGAAAAAACTGAGAATTTTGTCACCTGCCTCATCGGATGCACAATTAAAACCTGTGGAAGCTGGCCCAGAAGTGTAACTTCTGCTTTGTTAAATCCTCTATTTAGGGCCTAAGGACACTTTGCACGATGTGTTGCACTTTTACCATACTCAGTTTTAGAATGATTTATTTTTATTCCTTTACCTATTACTTTGATGGGCAAATAATACCTGCTTTTGCTTACAACAGCCTGACTGTGGGTTCCCACAAACAGGAAGAAGGAAGTAAGATCAGCTGCTACTTTCATGAAAGAAGATACTCCAACATCAGACCATGTAGTTACTGAAGAGTCACAGAACCACTTCCAATATAAGGGCCATTGGCAGAGGCACGGTAAATACTCTCCCACATTAATCCCACAAAATGACTGAAAAAACTAAGTAGCTTAAAATATGTAAGCTCTAGTTACAAGCTTCCAACGACACCAAGGAGTAAAACATTCCAAAGGAGAAGGACTAAGAGGCATTGTGGAAAAAAAAAAACAACCACAAACCAGGGGAAAAAATTACAACATTACCTGCAAAAACACAGGTCTTAATAGAAAACTCAGAAAGCTTACAAAAATTAACTCCTTTATGCTTGAGAAATATTCATAGTAAAAAAACCCCAAGGGGAAAAGTCATAAATATACCCCAATAATGTGAGTCTCTTCTTTTCTGAAAAAGTTTTATACCTTGAAATTGAAAGAAATTACAAGACTATGTTCATTTCAAGGAAAGAACACTGGATAAAAGAAACTACATTTGTGCTATAACAGCATTGATGCTGTTTCCAAACCTGCCTTTAGCACCATTCATTTAAAAGAGAATAGAAACAATATTCAGTAGTTTAAATTAGGGTGCGAGCTCCTAATAAGCACCCAGAAGTAACTCCAATTTCCTTCCTCAGGACCAAGTATTTTCTGATTCTGTGAGCACAATATTTTTTGAAAAAAATCTTACCACTTCCTTACTAATGTCTTTAGAACAGCAATTACCTAAATTGCCTCTTTCAGAAAGCATCAAAGAAGATACAAGCCTAAATGTTAAAGTAACCCTCAGTGGTTCATCCTAAAGGAAAGGAAACAAGGCTGAGCCTCACAATCCACTCGTTTCCATAGTCTCTTGGAGGTATCAGCATTATTTCTGAACATTGAAAACAGCCTGAACAGTCAATACAAGAAACAACTGCAAAATTCTAAAAAAAAAAAGCAACTTAAAATAGTGCAACACTGTAGATTTCTCTCTCCCCATTGATACTTCATATGACTATTTCAACAAAGAGAAATGTCACCTATTTTAAACTCTCTGACCATCAGGAAGAAGTATTTTGTCTATTGAACAGATTTTACAAACGTACATCATCTATAGCATTTCTTACTCTGCACTCACAAGCATTCTGACCAGTCTCAAGTAATTGTTATTTAACAATTAAACATGTATCAAACCCCAAGCATGCTATACCTCTTCTTTAAGGACGAATTGTCTAGCAGTTTTTGGAACTTCTGTGGATGTCTCAGCTGCCATTTTCAGGAATGTCAGGCTTTTCCCCCTCCTGTGCAAAGTCCAGATTACTATGAAACAAAGTCAATATTTGCTTTCAGAGTAAAGTTAAAAGGTTCGTTTCTGCATTCTAAATTAACAAATAAAAGTTGCTGGAGAAAGTTAGGGACATGTGATGGCAAGTGCCATTCACATTTTCAGCTTCACCTGATGGTTTCAGAGTCAAACAATTCAAAGGAGAAGCGGAAGTTTGGGTCAAATCCTTGACTTTACATAGTTGTAACAGCCCTATCAGCTGCCGAGTAGCTGTGCTGGCTGAAGACACCCTCCAAAACTATTCAAAGGGCAGACACACACAGGGACAGAATTGATCTATTTTAGTCAAATTGTTTCATTCTGATCTGGGTGAAGTGTTCTGTCAACACAGCGTTACCACAACAGGACTACGGACTCCACTGTGAAAGTGGAAAAAAATCTTGCACTAAGCGGAGTTTGGGGGCAAAAATGACCTGCTATTGAGAAAGAACCAGAACTAGAAACTACCTCCACCTTACACACATCACAAATAAACAAGTAAATGACTCAATCCTTCTCCCAAAAAAACAAGGTCAAAAAGTCACCCCTGTGTTGCAAGTCTAGGTGGCACATGGAGCTAGCGTGACCAAAGCACGTCACTCTCTCCTACTGAGAACGATGTGGCTAACACCGTGCGAAAGGCAACTGAACTCTTAGTGTTGATGGTCATAAACTTTCCATAAAGTCAACAGGAATCTTTCCGTTGACTTCAAACAGGATTTCAGTAAGGCTCTGGGGGGGTCTCCAGCAATGAACAGTACCAGAAGTGTGTGATCACCTTCTCTGTCGTACTCAGTTTTGGCACTTTCATTTTTTACTTCACCTTTATCCTTTTATGGTAACATCTGCTGCACCTTTGTGAAACATTTAAGAACATGCACCAACATGAGCTTCCTTACATATAAGATTTGCGTTTCATTCCACAAAGTAGTTAAGAGGAATAGGTAGTACAAAATATTTCTGCTCATCAGCAGGATCAAATCTAACTTCCTCCAATAAAAATCCATAAATCCATTTCCTCAAAACGTACACAGTGCAGGCTCTTTCTTAAGTCTTAAAACAGTCTCGTTGGATGAAACAGGTTACAGTGATCAATCATTCAAATTGTCTTTATGTAACAAATCCTAAAAAGGAACCCTGACTTATTAAATATAGTTCTGTACTTTTAAAAACATGTTACATCATCCTTTCTTGAAGCAATGAAGCTCCATCATAAAACCACATAGGTTTACTATCCACCTTATTACTACTTGAGGAAAAACTGTTCTAGAATCTCACTTATCTTCCAATTTCTATACCCCATTAGTTCAGTTAGCCGTTACCCATTTGCTCTTGAGCCAGCAATATCTCAAACTCTTTTCACTTAGGATTGGAGAGCTGTGGCTGGAGAAAGGGATGGCATCTTGCAGTGGCTCTAAAATACAAGATCAGGCTTTCCATCAAACTCATGCAAAAGAAGCGCAGCCCAGCTCAGCAGTTTCAAGAGGTTCCTGGTCATCCAGAGGAAACAGCAAAGGATATCTATGTGATATCCGAAGTATCCAGCTTTAAAAATGTAAAACCCTCACATACCTAGTTACAAGAAATTCACCTCCTATCTTTGACTGACAATATAAACATATCAAGAGTGTAGACAGTGAACCATATCCTTGTTAAACTTTGGTGGGGTTTGTTTTTCTTTTCTTTGATCGGCCTAAATAAGTCTTCCTCTTCTATTCTCCCCTCACAGGAAATCCTGTTCCATTGATCATACTAATCCTTCTACATGAGCTTGCAAGTATCAGTGTATCTTTCTCAAACACGGATTACCACAATTGAACCCTAAATCCCACAAGCAGCTCTAGTAACGGTTTGTACAAGGGCATTAACACTTACCTACAGCAGTTACAAGTACATACTAGAACCTCATCTCACAGCAGAAGCTCAACACAGCTTGCTCTCTTCTGCAGCGGAGAGATTCGAGGGTGGCCTGCGACTTAAAATAACAAAAAATTACACAGCTTCAGTGGTTACAATGATCACTAAAATCTAAAATAGGTGAAAAAGAGAAGTCTATCTCAGCTTCTGTAGTTTCCAACTCCTCCACAAGTGGGTGCAATAACTCTATGTATGAGCAACATTTTTAAAAGTTTCACCAAAAAGTAATTTTTTCCAAATTCCGCTGACTGTACTGAAGCGAGAATTTCTGCTGTTAGAAAGCTGAAGTATCTTTTGGTGAAATGAAGGCTGCCATTCTGGTATCTCACATTACTCACACTGCCAAGGGTGGCAACACCTTTTCTTCATAAGATTAGCTGCAACTGAAAATTAAACTTGACACTACAATGTTAGGTTTCTCAAGCCCTGTGTTAGATTCCAGAATAGACCTTGTCTCGCAGCCCTCAGACAGGAAAGTTCTTCCATCTCATAAAATTACCACTGTGACACTGGAGTTTAAAAATGCAACGCAGCTCCCACAGCAGCCTGGGAACCCGACTACCCGACTTAATGATTGCATACTCAGACCTGGAAAAGGCATACCATTTATATAAGGTGTAACTTTATTCCCATTGCTTATTCTTTTATTGAATGGCTTTCTTTTCAAGGCAACGTCCAACCTTTCTACAGTTTCCAAACTATCCTTCCCAGGAGTTAAAATCTTAAGCCAACTGAGGCCTGTGAATCAGCTTAGAGCGCTGGCAAGCTACCGGGGCTTTACATTAACCTATCCAAGTCACAATAGACAGATTAGCTTTTCTAAATCGCTTCTCAAAAGGTACTCTCTGATCCAAACTACACATCCCAGCTGAGAGCGACCAGATTTAATGGAAGCTCAGCAATGATGTCCTAAGCCAAGCTCAAGATAAAAAAAAAATACAGGGTTTCAAATGAAGAACGTGCAAAATGGACACCGGCAGTGTTTTATGCACAATT
>QJSC01023111.1:1909965-1976183 GCA_003697955.1 Calidris pygmaea | reverse complement strand
AATAGACACCCGCACAACAAACAAGGAGCATCACCATCACTAAACCATACCTCCCAGCACTACATCAACCCATCTTTTGAACACCTCCAGGGATGGTGCCTCAACCACCTCCCTGGGCAGCCCATTCCAATGCCTGATAACCCTTTCAGTGAAAAAATTTTTCCTAATATCCAGCCTGAACCTCCCCTGGCGTAACTTGAGGCCATAATTTAATCAACAACATGCCGACACAGGTGTCCTGAAGACAAACATCACTAAAAGCTCCTAAGTCACTTTAAACTTGTTACCACCAGTCAGCACACTTGCATTTCACAGAACTGTATGGTCACCCGATGGAAAGGGACCTTTAAGATCATGGAGTCCAACTGCTAACCCAACACTGCCAAAACCACCACTAAACCATGCCCCTCAGCACCACATCTGCCCATTCTTTAAATACCTCCAGGGATGGTGATTCCACCATTTCCCCAGGCAGCCTGTTCCAATGTTTGACAACCCTTTTGGTGAACTTTTATTTTTTTTTTCCTAATATCCAATCTAAACCTTCCCTGACATAACTGGAGGTCATGACCAGATAGTTCCGTGTCCTTCGTGAAGTGGAAAACCCAGAACTAGACGCACTACTCCAAATACGGCCTCACCAGGGCAGAGTAGAGGAGGAGGATGATCTCCCTCGATCTGTGGCCATGCTCTTTTCAATGCACTCCAGCAGACCACTGGCTTTCTTGGCCACAAGAGCACATCACTGCCCCATGGACAACTTCTTGTCCACCTGGGACTCCCAGGTTCCTCTGCAGAGTTGCTTTCCAGAAGGTCAACCCCTAACCTGCACCGGTGCATGGAAACCCTACACAGGCACATGCAAAGAAAGGAAAGCCGCTAGGCGGGGAAAAAAAAACCACTTCCAGCTCCCTTAAAACCACCCGTGTTCTCCAGATAACCGCTTAGGAACGCCCCCCCCCCACCTCCCGGCTCGGGCCACGCACACGTACGAGGCCGAGAGAGCGGCCCGGCAGCTGAGGGGAGCGGCTGCCGCGGGTGGGTGAGGTGAGACCGGGACCGGGACCGGGACCGGGACCGAGGAGCGCTGAGGCGCCGGTGGCTGAGATGAGCTGAGGCGAGGGGGCCCCGTGCAGCGCTGAGGCGGGGCCGTGTGGCGCCGCGCCGTGTGCAGCGCCGATGGCGGGCCGGGTGGCACCGAGCGCTGAGGGAACTAAGGTTCCGAGCGGAGCGGGAGCTTCCGGGAGCGGTGTAGCGGGGTGGGGGTAAACGGGCCGGACCGGGGTCGAGTGAGGGGGAGGATGAAGAAGGAGCAGGTGGTTCGCTGCCAGTTCTCCGTGTGGTACCCGCTCTTCAAGGCCGTCACCATTCGCAGGTGAGGGGAGCGGTGTGGGGCTGGGGGCGGTTGGGCCCTGGCGGTGTGGGGCTGGGCTGGATGTAGGCCTAGGCCGGGAAAAGCAGGGTGTGTGGAGGGGCGTAGGGGAGTTGTGTGTGGTGGTGCTGGGCTGGGTTGGAAATGGGCTTGTGTTGGGTGAGATTAAGAGGACCTGTGTGGTACAGAGCTGGGATGGAGGTGAGGAAGGCTTGACCAAACTGGAGTTCCAGGAGTTGGGGGCTCCTCCCTGCACCCTGAGGGGGTGTTTTGGGCAGGCCAGGCACCCCTGCCCTCCTGGTGGGACTGATAGCCACATCATTGCTCTTCCCACTTGGTTGCTCAAAGAAACTGAGGCTGAACCCACCTAACCCAACTGGCTGACTTCATCTTTCTGTGTATTTCTGGGAGGTATAGCGAATTCTGCAGTCTCTAAGGTGCTGCTGCACGTCATCACGAGATGTTTGGGAGAACTACTGGTAACTCAGGAAAGTCAAGCTCAGGATAGTTGGTCTGTTGGATCAAAAAGTGCTGACAGCAGACTTTTAGTAATCAAAGCATTTAATCTTTTATGGCTTTTAGTGTTTGACACGTGCATATTTTTTGTAAGTTTAGTAATAGTCCTGCATTTTCAGAACATTTGGGTGGTATAGGCATATTTTGGTTTGTATATTACAAGGGAAACCTTTAGTTAAAGCAACATCTTGTCTTCTTCTCGCTGGCTGGACATGCTATTTCTTTGAATGTCTCAGAGCTTTGAAGGAGTGGGGTATTTTTGTGCATTTCATGTAAAACTTTTGCGTCTTTCTCCTCTACTTCACTGGAGGGAAAATGGGCATTGCTTTTTGGGAAGGGATGAGAGGAGAGAAAGAGAAATAGTTATTTTCATACATACTGTTATTGAGGTATGTTTAATTAAAAAAAAAAACCCAAATTATTTCTGTTTAACTCTTTTTATTATTTTAACAAGTAATATTAATATAAATTATTAAAGAAATTCTCATGTTTCTTCCAGTGTCATACTTCCCCTGCCAGAGAATGTGAAAGAATATTTGCTGGATGATGGAACACTTGTGGTTTCTGGAAGGTAAAGAGTGTTTTCCTCCCACCCTCCAAATATTAATGCTGTTTTATGTTCACAGTGCTATTTTGTATACGCATATTATATTTTAGATAATGAGTTTTTTAAATTTGACCAGTCTGGCTGCAGTAAACCTCACACTATATGAGCATGTGAATGGGCTGACCGTTGCCCATTTAGTAAAAGGACTTGCTGGTGCCTGATGCAGATCCTAAAATACGTGTAATACTTTTCATTCTAGACCAAGTGGAGACAGTTCCTTCATTTTTTCTCCACCTTTTCTTGTGAAATCTACTAGTCTCTGGGGTGCACAGCCTGCTTGTTTGTGTGTGGTTGCTGTTATATGGGTAGCTCCAGCTCAGAGGCTTTCCTGTCCCATGCCATTCACTTGCCTGCTGCCTTATCCAGGGGTGAAGTGACACTACCTGAGTTTGATTCTCAATAAGATAAGCTATATATAAAATCCTAGTAATGATTGAGTTTGACTTATCATTTGCATACATATAATCCATGCGTATGATAAGGGTGAATGTCCTGTATGTATACCTATGCCAAGATTTTGGATGGAGAAGAATGAGGTGAATAGATAGGAGAAACAGTTGGTAAGAACCCAGTCTTTATTCTTTGCTTTCTGCTTAGAATCTCATTGTATGGCTTCCTTATAAATTATTATTGCATGCATACATCTTGTTAATGATCAGAAATCAGTCCACACTCCATTTCCTAACCAGTAGTTTGCATCTCACAGAGCAATCAATTATGCTGTGAGAGTAAGAGAGTTACGTCTAAATTCTCGGGAATAAATTTATATAAAATTGAAGCTGTTTAAACGCCTTATAAAGATGAAAGGTCTTTTTTTAATTTAATTTTTTTTTTTTTTTTAATAAAAGGTATCTAGAAAATTAGAATTGTTATTTAAACCATTTTGGATAAGAGATAATATTGTCACCTGCTCCTGCAGAATTGTGCAACGTATTTTAGCAGCAGCCACTTGTTTTTTAATAAGCCTTCAGAAAAGCTGAAACTGAGGGTTTGATGTTACAGCTGTGTCATACAAACAATTTCTGCTGTTTTCAATGGAGTCGTGGACAGCTGTATAATTGACTTTAATTATATTTTTTAAGATGTTTCCAATTTAAAATTCCTTTTAGAAACCAATTTTTCTCTGAGTTGAACTTTATTAGCTAGAAGTGAATGTGATCTTGTAGTCAAGGCCAAGATTGCTTTTAATCTTCAGTCAGATAACTGACCTCTAGATCTCAAAAACTGAGTTGATAGTTTAATCCCTAGGGAAGTGCATTAAGGAGCTGCAGAGACTTAGCTTGTTAAGAGTTGATTTTTGTCAGGGTTGCACATTTGAACTTACCCTGTCTGCAATGCTGACTTGCTGTGAATAATAATCTTTTTCAAGAGTTTGGTCTTCTCCTTTCAGATCTTCACACTTAATTATATTGGCTAAAGAACTTCATAAATGGCCTAAAACTTCATGGCAATATTTGCAGTCAAGTGCTTTCTCCCACATATGCTAGTGTTTGCAACAGCGGATCTCATCCGTGCAGAAAAAGAAACTTTTCAGGAAGAAGATAATGACTACGTATTCATGTTCTTTTCTGTGTGTGGACATTTTCTTTTCGGAACCAGAAATTCACAGGTCAATGTCTGAAACCCACATTTTACAAATTTTTACTTGGAAAAGGAGTATGGAGGTAGAGCACAATTTAAATGGAACTTCGTTTTTTTTTTTTTTTAAAGTTTGTTTAATTTGTGCTTCTGTCAGAGCACAGTAAAGTTGGAAAATAATAATTAATGGGGTGCTGAAAAGCTTCAGTTATGGCATTTTCAGAACAGAAAGTGATCTGCTAATTTGAAAGCAGCAAAGTGTTTTGGGAAGGGCCCAAGTCTAATGCCGGGGGATTCAGCCTTCAGTTTTCTGTACTGGCTCACTGATTTTTCTCTGCCAGGGTTTTTGACTTTTAATCTCCTTACGAAACCAACAGCTGGTAGATGCTGTGGAAATGTAATGTACATGGTCAAGTAAAACTCCAGTGTTTAATTTTTTTTCATGCTAATTTTTTGTTTTAGAGATGATCCACCGAGTCATGCTCAGGAGAGGAATGACGATGCAGAGGAAATACAGGTCAGTATACAATGCGACTTAATGTCAAATCTCTTGAGAAAAATATGAAGATGTAACTTTTTCTGCATAATTTATAGGTGAGGAGAGTAGTTCACAAAAATAATAATCTCTGGTAGTTGCCTTGAAAAACTTAAAAACTTTATTTATACTGTGACATCAGGGAAGGTTTAAAATGTTTCTATGTTCTTTCACAGAATATTTTTTTTATTGTTATTTCTTGGTAATTGCATTTGTAATAATGAGTAGAGAATGTTGAAGGATGTTGCAATTGAACTTAATGCTGTTTCATGCCCTGAAAAATTAGAAGGTGGAGTATATTTGGAGGAATTATTTCAAGAAACCATGAACTTTTCTGAGGCCATAATAGCTCAGAAGAGTATTCTAGAAGAAAAAGGCTGGAAAATGTAAGCACAAGGTGTCAGGGGGTAGAAAAAGGTGAAAAAGAAATACAAGTGAAACTAATGGATCATGGGTGTAAGGATGGAAACTCTGGAGCTGGAGACAAGCTTTAGACAGGGAAGACTGTTGAGTTCTGGAATGTACAAGTTTGTGATATAAATCACAATTAAAATATATAGGTATTGTCTTTTATCCGTACTTCAGAATGGTACTTCTGATGAATATATAGTATTTTTCCTGTCTTAATTTACAACCTTAATAATTGGGTTATGGTGATGTCATGCTACAGGAGCTCCAGGGCAATCATTTAATCGACATGTTGTAGAAAAGCATATTAATTCTGATGTTTTCATAAATTATAAAGGATGTCTCAGGAAACCAGTAACCTTTGATATGTTTTTATTTTTAACAGTGGTCGGATGATGAGAATACTACAACACTTAAGGTAAAAGCCTAACGTGGGTTTGTCAGCAGTATCCTTTCTGCAACCTTGCAATATAAACTTGTTGCCAGTTAGAGATATCTGTTGCTGTGTTTAACATTTTTCAGACCATTCTGGAGGGATGACAGTACACTTGTCTGTAACTTTAAAAAAGTCTTGCTGGCTTTATTTTATTTAACTAAAAATAAAATACTTTTCTTTATCTGCAACAATCACACACGTGTCAGACTATAGGAAATGAACTGAAGTATGGCTCTAAATATAGCTGTGTTTCATTTTCACCACTCTGAATATCCCAATTACTTAATCAGACTGGATGCAGAAGAAATGAAGCCCCTGCAGCTCAATTTTCACAGCTCTTCTCTTAGACCTGTTGCATTATTTCCTCCAAAGTACATTTCTTCCCTCATTTTTTTTTTTTCCCCTTCTCCTGTCTTTATGCTGCCCTTTCAATGTGCCTTGCTTAGAATCGGGATCATGATGGATACAAACCAGGCTCCCATGATGATTTTTTTACATCTTTTTTGAAACTTGCTGTTGCCCTATCATTGTCAGAGTTAATATGCTCACGTCACTTGTCTGCCATTGATACTGTTACTTCAGTCCTGGCTCCCTGATGTTCAACATCGTGTTGAATTGCTCAGGTTGGAATAGGTGCAGTATAAACACAGCCCTGCTTTGAGTTGTGCATGTGCCAGCGTGGAATTTAGAGCCTACATTTAAAAACTAATACATGCCAAATCTGTGCACATCAATAGTTTCAGTTCAGATATCTAAGCTTTGATAAAGTAGATGCATTAGATTGTAAATTATTCGGAACAAGGATTTTAATATGTATCTTATCTTCTGTGAAGCTCATGTTAATGTTGCTATAATATCAGGCTTTTGGATCGGGTTTCGTTATAGTGTACAACACGGTAAGGAAATACATAGTCAAGAGGTCTGATGCCCATCAGAAGGGTATAGGCTGAGTGATTTCCGTTTAGCTGGGGAAGTGTTGTGTACTGTGTATGGATGGCAGCTTTACAGCTAATGCTTTACTGGGGCTGACTGGGATGGAGTTAACTTTCAGCTTCCGTTGCGCAGTGCTTGCACAGAGTCAAGACTTTCTCTTTTCCCAGTCTGCCCCACACCCCCTCCCCAGTGACTAGGCTGGGGGTAGGCAAGAGAAGGAGAGGGGACAGGGCCAGGACAGCTGACCCAAATTGTCTTAAGGGATATTCCATACCATATAACATCCTGCTCAGCAGTAAAAGCTGGATAGAGGAAGAAGAGGGGTGTTTTGGCCTCCAAAGCGGCTCTTCTTCAGAGACTTTTCTTTTGCCAAACCTGGAACTTTGATAAATGGTTAATAATGAACATGGTTTGTGCCCATGGCTAGTTCCTACAAAAATACACCTATATTTGGTCAAAGACTCTAGAAGCAGAATTTCACAATGTGCTCTTTACACACTCTTTGTGTCTCGTAAATGTGGTAGAGGATTACTCTGAAGATTCCATCCATGGCAAATCTGGTTTCTTTACCTGAAACTAAGGACTACTTTGAGGCCAGTGAGTGAACGGAAATAATCTTCTGTGCTTTTAAGTGTTGCCTGTTAACACTTTGACAGTGATGAAGAGAGTGAAGGAACAGCCTGTGTAGAACGCAGAAGGGTGGTGAGCTTCATCTGGAGTTGCCACAAGAGATGAGAATGGATAAGTAGCGATGTGGAAGTTGAACAGGGAGACACTAGAGAACATAATGTGTATAGAATAGTGGGACGGGCTGGAAACGTGGTTCTGCATTCGCTGTCAGCCTAGGGCATTCGTATCTTGCTAATGATAAATCCCAGGTTATAATTCTCTATTGGTTTCTTGGCTCAGGGAGCACTAAGGTGGGCTGTGATTGTGATTATTCTGATTTGATGACCCACCTGAGTTATGAGGTAGAACTTGTTTCCCTTATCCCTTCTCTATTCTGAAGAAGAATTAGAATATGAGATTGTAGAAAATTCTGTGTTTAAAAAACATGCATTAGTATCGATGGTTGCAAAACCAGGCATTCAGAACTTAGGAAATGTTAGAATCTAGCTTGGTTTTGCAGCCTTAAAACCTCTTGTGTATATTTCTTCTCTAGTATTAATCAAATGACATGATAATAACATTTCCCCGGGGGGGCTTAGTATGTGGTGGTGTGACATACATAGTATTACTCCTGACTTCTGTCAAAACAAGAGGAGATTGGATCAGAATGCAGTGGATGAAGAGTTTTATTTCTTGCAGGAACAATTTCTAGAATTGACTGAAGCTCTAAAAATAAAGTAAAACAAGATAAGTGCTTTTCCAGTTTTTTAAGTGTAGTTTCCCATGAAGACTACGTAACATACTAAGGGAAGATTCAGAATGTTTGAACTTCAGTCTAAGCCACTGTGCTAAAATGTGAGAGGGTTTTTCAAAGTGTCTGCATTTGGAGGGGCTGCAGGAGGAGGATGGCAAAATGGATGAACTTTTCCTCATTATTTGTGCGGTTTTGAGGGCTTTGTTGTTTTAGAGACATCGACTAGCTTTACCCAACAGGTTATCTTTAAGTCTTTGAATTGAGTTTAAAAATTCTCAGGCAGAAATAGTGTTCTTATATCCTTTTTGCGATAAATCCTGTTATATGAAGAATCTTTGATATACCCCTGAAAGCCTTTCATATTATTTTAAAGGTCCGCAGTCTCGTTTGTTTTTTTCTGTTGCACCACATTCAGAGTGGAGTTTACAGCATCCTGAGGAGGTGTTTTCCCCCTATCTTTTGTTTACATATTGACAAGTTTTTCTAGTTCAACCCATTCCTTTGCAGTGTATCTTCTATTTGATTAAATATATTATTAAGGAGCTACTTTAAGAGCTGATTAGTTAAAGTATTACTAACAACATTTTGTAAAACTAAGGCTTAAGTGAGGAACTGTGACTCAAATTGCCTGTTTTATTTATTTACTTACTTTTGCTCTTTTACTGTACTCCTAAATGCAACTAAGCAGTTATTACAAAACAGAACTGGTCTCTTTCTACCTTTTAATACTTTGACAGAATGCTACAATATTTGTATTTTAGGTTTTTTAAAGAGATGCGTAATTCTAAACAAACTATTTTTGAAAGTTTATTTTTAAATCCGGTTGGATCTTATTTGTATACAATAATCTACCATCAGGTATAAAACAACATGTATGTATTTAAGGTCTGTTTATTTGACTTGCACGTTTGGTAGCTGCTGCAGCTTTCATTATGAACGTTATGAAGTTTTGTGTTTTCCCTTAAAGTTCGTGAAATCTTGCTAGTAATGAGAGCGAGTACTGGAAATGTATTTTCAATTTTCTCTGATTAAAAGAATGTCAGAGTTGATTCTTAAGTTATTTATTTCTACAAATACGTTATTTTTGTGGGGTTCTTGGTTCCTGATTTTGGACACGTTTACTCCTTCTACAATATGTATTTCTAATGGTATTTAGAAAATGGCTACACTTCACTATTAAATGTATTGAAATGTGGTTATTTTTGGTTTTTGTCCAGGCACCAGAATTTCCTGAGTTCACAGCTAAAGTGCAAGAAGCAATAAGTTCCTTGGGTGGTAGTGTTTTTCCTAAACTTAACTGGAGTGCTCCAAGGGTAAGAATGCTGACTCCCCAAACTTGTAACTGATGTTATCACAAGGATTTTTTTAGTTAGTTTTATCTTAATGCATTGGGAAGTAGAAGACACTAGTGGTTCTGATGAAAGAAGAGGTGATAGATGAGATATCAGTGAAGTATAATACAGTAAATTGTTCTGGTGGATTAGAGCTGGCTGGTGGGCTGTTTGGTGGGGCTGATGCAAGGCAGCACTGTTTTTCTTACATAAAACCCTGTATTCTTGTCACAGATACCAGTATGATGATCAGACTCTTCTCATTTAGGATACTAGTTGAAAATGTTGCCTGGGATAAAGACTAAAATCCCCACATTTAAAAAAAAAATAAAAACCCCAAACCGAATAAACTTCCCTCCAGTTATTTTTTAGGTACTTTAACTATGCCTTAAGGATAAGCGCACCCAAATGTTTTATGTTGTATTTTCAAGGGAAGCTTGTGTTCAGTCAAGCATTCCAAGAAAGTGCCTGGAAGCAGTAAAGCAAAACTTTTGTCTTTTAAATGGATTTGCTCTGCTTTTCACAGAGTATTTATAAGAAAAGCAATAACTGTTGTGTCTCTTGTTACAGCTAATGAAGTTTTCCTCAAAATAAAAAAAAAATAATTTGCATGTATTTCAAATGTTGCATAATATTTAGATCAATCTGCAGCTTGCATTCCCTCCTGGTAATAAAGGTGCATTTTTGGATAATCTTTTTTTTGTTTAGGATGCCTACTGGATAGCAATGAACAGCTCTCTGAAATGCAAAGCTCTCAGTGACATCTTCCTCCTCTTCAAGAGTTCAGACTTCATTACGCGTGACCTCACTCAGCCGTAAGTAGATTTCTAGCAGACAATCTTCTTTATACCCAGTCAAAAAAAAACCCCACCCCTCAGAGGGTAACTTTTCAGTTCTTTGAAAGATCTTACTTTTTACTGTACAGTAACGATAAATACCTGATACAAAAATGCATATTCATGTTTGAAAGTTGTTCAGGTACAGTTATCAGTTGTTCTTTGAAGCTCCCCTTACCCCTTCCCTCCTTCTTTGTCTCCCTCCACCGTGCAAAAATAAATGCCAGATCCAATTTAGCACAGAGAATTGCGAGGCAAATTATCTTCACTGTTACTTACCGTGAGAGAGTCTTTCCTAGTAAACCAGAATTGTTTACCTTGCTTCAGTCAAAAAACAGAGGAGCAGCCTCCATTTAATTCTTATATTAGTTCACTTGATTTTAATATGCAAACGAGTAAAAAGCAAAACAGGAAGATACTATATTAAGGTAGTACATGTAAAATTACACTGTTGACTAAGACCATTTTTATCGAGTTGCTTTCTGGAGGAAGTGATGTTTTAATCTTGGGGGTTTTTTGCCTTCCCACCCCTCTTGGCATTTACTTGTTGTTACCTACGGTATTGTTGCCACTTCTCATGGTAACAGCGTGACATTACCGTGTCCCTTTCAAATTTTAAAGCTGTTGAAGTTTGCGTGGTTGCCTGGAAAATGCCTGAGACTTCTATTAATATATTCTTAAAGCTCCTTCTGAACCTAGTTCTTGTAGCACTTGAACAAATGCCCTCCAGGAACTGTGACTAGGGATAATAGTTATGGATAAAGCTACAAAAACAAGGTGCTTGAGGTTTATTTTATCTGCTCACATGAAGAGAGTACTTAATTGTATGCGAACAACTTTCTCCTGTAGCACCTGCATCTAATTCTTGTTACTCATTTCTGAAATACAGCCTTTTTCTGAAAGAAAATAAAATTATTGGAATTTAATGTTCTTGTTACTATTATTGCTAGTATTTTTTTTCAGAAAAGAGGAATGTCAAACAAAAAGGGCAATGCATGGCTTGGTACCCAAGAGATTATTTTCCAGTAATTATTCAAAGCTTATTTATATTACTGCAATATTTAGGAGACTCAAATCATATGCAGGGCACTTGTGCTACGTGCTTTGTAGAAGATTACCAAGCATAATAGTCCTGTGTTAAGTAGCTTATGACCCAATAAGAATTGTCTTGTCTAAACTTGCATTAATGCTGTGTAACTGCTGTCTCTTTTTTTAATTTTTTTTTTTTTTTTTTAATTCCTGCAGCTCTAATAACACTTTCCCCCCAGTTTGTTGGTACATTAAAAAATGACAGGTAGCAACATCCTCATCCTTATCTTTGCATTTATGGAGTGCTACCAATGCTGTCACTCCAATTCTGGTGGTAGGGTTTACATTGTGTCTAACCTACAGCGTTATGAGGTGCAGGGGAAGAGACTGAGGAGGGGAGATGTTTGTTCAAACAGAAGACTGTTTGAAAAATGTGTTGGACTACAGGGAAATAATTGTAAGCATTGAGAATTCATGATTCTGGGATCATAGAGAATGAAAGGGATGGGGGAGATGAAAAATCTATAGTTTACATTTCAGAGATGAGCAAATAGTGATTCTCAGAAGACTTTGGTGCCTTAACCAAGAAGCTTTTCTTTTCCTGGTTTCCCCTAATGGGAGGCTGGGTGACTTGGCCAGGTGTCTTGAGGATGGTTTGCTCAGAGGGTTGAGTGCTGAAATTTAATATGTCCTTTGTTGGAACTGCTTTCACGACTGAGTCTTGTGGGTCTGAAAAGAACTGTGCACTTTGTATCATCCCTTTGTGAATATTAAATAATATCATTCTTGTATTGTATCCTCATGTATAAAGAGGTTCAGCAAAAGGTACCCTGAGCTCCTTGGAGAATTCCTGTTTGGTTAACCACTTTCTAATGAGTTTGGGACACAATCAATTTTTTACCAAGCACCACTTGGTTTAGAAGATGTGGCAACTCGTGTGTGTGTGTTTGTGCTCTTAGTTTATGCCATTTGTATGATAGAATGAGCTGATTCAACCACCTTCACTGAGACTGAAATCAGTGCATTTTCTGTCAGGTTTTATCTTGTATCAGGTAAAGGTAGTGCCTCAGCTCTTCACCTTGCCCTCTGCAGACAGCGCTGACTTTGAGGTAGAGGCAATGAATGCCTTGTAGCTCCTACGTTGTGAGATTTCACAGCATGGGTGTTAACTTGAACCATCAGTAATTTCACCTTAAGTTCACACCAGACTAAGGACGGTGGTGGCTGGGCAACCTGTAGCAGCCACGCTCTCTTCTGCTGACTCTGCTGGGGGAGAATAACATCTAGCAGAAAGGCAACACCTCAAATCGCGGTAGCCCAGTCCATTTAGACTCCTTTTCCAGTGCAATAAGACCACGCGCACCACCAGGTCGCGCAGCTCAGCTAGTGAGTGGTGAATAAGCAAACCTTGTGACACGATGGTGGGATCATCACCTAATCAAAAGTTAAGTTTTATTCGAGAAGTGTTATGTTTATTTCCCTTCCTATAAAATCTAATCTAATATTGGTATAAACTTGGGTTGTGGGCTTTGTTGTTTTGATAAGGCAAAGTTAATATGGGCAGTGCAACCTCATGGTTTCCATGAATTTGGATGGAAGTTGTACTTAAGACTAGGGGAATGTGTGTAATGTGTAAAATCACTCTGGTCTCTATGTATCTTATATTTTGTGAATATATTGATATTAATCGAATACTTGATTAAAGCATGTATTATTTTCTAGTCTGTGCATGGTATTTCTAAATTACTAAGTTATTTGTACAAAATGTCCCCACTCAAACAGTGAAACGATTATTGCTGAATCAGAACAGTAGTCTTCCTTAATTATACGATTGATTAGCTGCCAGTACCCTAGTCCTTAGCAAGCAGAAATCAAAAATGTAGCAGCATAAGAAGCTGAAGTGCTGAACAAATGAAAATTGGATACGTAATACATCCAAATCCCTCAGAAGGGCTACTCAGAGGGAGGATAAGTGCACTATATTTCTACTTCTTTCATTAATACTCAATATGGTGTAAAAGTTACTTGCCCTGTGTAAATAACAGCTAAAATGTAATACACTTTTTTGTGTGTGTGTTTTGTTTTCTGTTCAATTGTTTTAACTTAAAAATCTACTTCGTGGGTCATAATATGGAAAAGACTTTCCAATGGCAATGTGAAGACCTGTTTCTTAATCCATTTTTGCCAGTGGTGTGGGGCTTAAGGCAAACCACTTTCTTTGCCTCTTCCTTCCTCTCCCATTTCCTATCTGCTTATCTGGTATCAATCTATATATTGTTCACATCGGGGAACTGCCCTTGCTGTAATTCTGAACTGTCTCAAGTTCTGAGAGAACTTCAGGTGTGTAATACTTCAATACAAACCATTAAAAAATATGGCCTTACTGCAAGTATGCTGAGCATAGAATCATAGAATGGTTAGAGTTGGAAGGGACCTTAAAGATCATCAAGTTCCAACCCCCCTGCCACGGGCAGAGACACCTGACTAGATAAGCATGACTAGATAAGCTTTGACTATTTTAAATACTTGGATTCTCTCATGATGTTGACATTTTGTTTGGTTGAAAAGTTCAGAATGAGTTAACTTTCCTCCTTGTTAATTTTGTATAAATTAACAAAGACTTCAGAGCAACGCACTTGTTAATGCAGTCAATGTTGTTTCTGCTTCAAAGCATTGCATTTAACTTAGCTGAGTTCACAAAAAAACTTGTGGGCGGTGTGATCTTCAACTTTTCAGGTTTTAATGTAGGCTTTCAGAAACCTAGTGTTGTGGATGTGATAAATATCCCTTTCTAATTGGGATTTCTGCTAAGTGATTAAAACTCCTCTTTTAAAACTCCTCCTTTTAAAGCCCTGTTGAGTGTATTAGTTCAGAACGCAGTTTTCTTCCTTATTGTTAGAATGTGTGGCCTGTGTTTTGTTAGGACCTGATTGCCCACCGTGAGACTGGTATAACTACTAGCAACTGTTCTAATGATACGATAATGCACTTTCAGTTATAAGATAAGCTTGTTCTATCATGCTAGTTAATGAGCCTTGGCAATTTTGTCAAACTTTGGAGATTGTTCCTCTTTTACAGGGCAATACTGGATATTTTAAATCTGCAGATGCTACTGTTGGGATTTTGAATGCTGAAGTGTTCTTAGTTTTCCAGTTGTTTAATAATCACAACCATAGCAATGAAATAAGAAGTCAATGTGTTGAAAAGCAACCAAACACAGAGAACAGCTTTTGCAGGGATTGCCCTTGGACTTATTATAAGGGGGCAGTAAGAGTCATGTGCAAGAGTAGCTGTTTTCTGATGGGCACTTAAGTGTTGTAAACTGGCTTTCAGTGTTTTATTGGACCAGCTGGTGCTATGGTCCTGTTCATTCCTGAAAACTTTGAGAAGCTGGTTAGACAGGTGAAGTAAAGAGTCTAAAAGTAGCCACTTAACCCTGCCTAATCCCCAGAAACAGAGTGAAGGGACCTTCTATGCAACGATTAGTAGGTAAGAAAGATCTAGTAGCTTAACGGAGCCAAGGAAAAGTTTCAGGATGTGTTATAGTGCAAAATACAAAGGAACATGAGGGGAGATGCGATTTTTTTTTTTATTATTTAGGTTTTTATAAGAGGGTTTGATTAAAATATAAGTGCCTGTTTCCAAGAACAATTGAGACTATCTGCTCTTGAATGAGGTTTAGCCCATCAGGCTCATAAGCGTATTGTTGACTTGAAAACCTAGCCGATGTTTCAATCCTGTTTTTTTTTAAATAGCATTCTGACTACATTTTTGATACCAGACTTAATAGTTCAAAGTACTGAATTACAAATTATAAAGAAATTATAAAGTTTTTCTGAGATGGGGAGGAGTAACAGTTTGTATTCTCCTGATGGAACGTAGGAGGCAGTGTTGGCTCATAAAGGTGTGACTCTGCACTCAGGATACCTTTTTGCAAGACTGGTACCTGTTGGTTTAGGCTTTAGCATAACCTATTTCAAGGTAGACAGTTCCACATGAGACAATGTGGAAAATAAGGCCTTTGATTTATTTTTTTTTCTTTTTTGTTTTACTCACATCCCATTTTTGCTAGCAATTCACAGTGTAGTACAAGATCCTTTTTTGAATGGTGCATGAATTTCCTATTTCTATAGTCCTTAATGTTCCAGTGAGGTTCAGCATTCAAGAAATCAAGTTGCAGTTCAAAGGCTGTTAGAAGTTTCTCCTTGATTTTTTTTTTTTTTTTTTTAAATTTTATTAAGGTTTTAAAATAAACTATGAGATGGTAGCAGGTGAACCTGTCATGTCAGGTACAGAATAACTTTTACAATTCTTATTATGTTCACAATATTTTAGTATCCACAGAATAATCTCAGTGATTCACAAATGAGTTCATTGCTCTCTTGGCAGGATACGTACTGGAGGTCTTACAAACCTTCGTAAATTGCTTTTTTCAGTGTCGAAAACTGAACCACATAATGGCTTTAGGTGGCGTCCTGTTGTCAAGTGTATGCGTTCAGAGATTAACATACAGCTGCTACACAGAAAGAGACTTTGATCCTTCTGTTCTTGACATCCAAGTATAAATCTGTTAAGAAGCTGACCCCAGCACAAGGTCTATTAGCACTAGAATCTAATTCCTTCACCCTTATAAGTATTCAAAATGACAATTTTCAAAGGCTTCATGACAGAGAGCCCAGATATCTCACAATTTTGGGTTCTTGAAGTCTTTCTGATTGTTCTTTCAAGTACCTCCAAACCTGAATTGGATGCAGGTTAAAGAAATCCTGCGTAGCCTTCTGCCTTTGATTGTAACAGACTAATTCAGCTGGGTCTGAAAAATGAATGCTACAATCAATTGGTAAAAAATAGAATATTGCAACTACCTCAAGTTGCCTAAAATTTACCCCCCCCAAAAAGGGGTGATAGTAATGTCCCATTGTTGGCAAAAACTTACGATACTGTTTAGAAGGAAAATGAGACTACAAAAACCTGAGTTTATTTTGTCTTTTGCTGTGTTCTCCTATTTTTTCCTCATTTGTACTCAGTCCTGTGTCATTAAGGTCAAGCAAAAAACAGTGTTACTGTGTCTTGCAGTATTTTTGTCTGTACTCATTGCTTTGCCTGTTTGCTTGACTTGGCAGCAATACCTGAGCAGTCCGTGTGGCTTGGGATGGCACCCAAGGATTTCATTTTCTGACTTGCAAGGAAATTTATCTTTCTCTACCATAACTCTCACCCCAAAGGTGTGAGGGTTGAGCAAGGGACAGTTTTGATTGTTCATAAGGGTGTTTTTTGACTGCTGGAAAAGACCACATGTTATTGGAATGAAGCAGATTGCAGGTACCCCCGTGTCAGGTATGGAAGTCTGTGAGAGGTAATACAGGTCCCAGTGTGCAGAGACTATAAACTCCGTGTGCTGGACCTCAGCTGCCTTTGTATAGATAGTTTATGATTGGTTTGGTGTGGGATATTTTCTTGTTTATGGTAGGCATATGCGCTAGTAAGGGAGGAATTTTGAGACTAGCAAAACTGCAAGCCCTCGTTGAGTTTGTTTCTATTGCTTTGACAGATCTTAAATTGTGGGGAATATAAACTGTAGTTGATGGATGTTATCTGTTTACGTAGGCTTACAGATATATATGATCTGTTTGATTACAGTACTTTTGGGAAGCGTGCCTGCTATCGCCCTTCTTTTCTGCGTGTAGTGGATATTCACGTCTAAACTAAACCGTGCGGAATTTATTTCTGCTGGCTGCATACTGAATGAACTCTTACAATAGCTCTTCGCTTCAAACCGAAGGCCGGGCAGCCCTGTCTTACAAATGCAATGCTTATATTAGAGATGTTAGACTTTTGGATTGCTTAACTAAGTTCAGTGCCAAAGGGAGATAGTATAAATGTTGCCATTTAAGACTATTGCTCAGCAGTGACCCTTTACACAGTTCTGTGCATCCGAGTAGTTTGTTGCCAATAAGGTCAGGGAGTACACTTGGAAAGAAAATACATGTTCTTTTGCTAATTCCCTTTTGAAAGTGACAGGATTTACTGTAAGGTTTGCTGTAAAATGACAAAAAGATACATAGAAGTTGTTTTGGGTGTAGCTGCCTCCATTCTTTCTAGCTTCTGAGAGGTGGCATGCAGTCAGCTACCCACAAGGGACACAACCTTGACATCTGCTTGCAGTTATGGAAGTAGTTTTGTTTATTCCCACTCTCAAGAGATTTGTAAGAGTATTTCTTAAGGCTCTTAATTTAGAAAGATACTGTGCTGTGGAATCAGAAGTGCTGAGTGGCGCTGGTTTGCATCCTTTATTGATGGAAATGAACTGCTCTAAGGCATGGTGATCTGTCTCTGTTGTGTGGTTTAGGAAGTTAAACATTAAAAGTACTAGGAAAACATGCTGCAATGAAACTAGATTAGATTGCTCGAGTTTATCTGTTTTTTTGAGAATCCAGTTATGCCAACATAACAATAAAAAGGAAAGGAGCAACACTGTTGATTCAAACAAAAAAAAATCAACAATGAATAAACACGTTTTAGCCATGTCCCTGTTCAAATGGAAGTGCTTCCAAATAACACTGAAAGAAAAGAGGAGAATTTTCTTTTCCTTCCTTCCCCCCCTCCACCCCCCCAAATAATTGTCAAGAGGAGGTTTGTTACTGAGGTATTGAATTGTACATCTTGGAGATAATTTAACAGTAGCTTTTGTGATTCACAGTTTGGGGTTATTTTTCTCACTATAGCTAAAATATTATATGTAAAAACAGATCTTGATGCCTGTGCCTTACTTTTCCAGATTTATTCACTGTACTGATGATTCCCCTGACCCTTCCTTGAACTATGAGGTAAGTGTCTTTGCATGAGTTCTAGGTAATTTCAATTAATTGCTCGCAGGCAGGCTGCCATTTGTGCTTGGGTAGGTGCCCATAACATTTGGTTTATTTGTTTTAATTGTGTTGCTTGGGCAGCGTGGGGAAGCCTGGTTAAGTGCTACAGGTCATAAGGAGTTCATTTAATTACACATCAGAGATGAGCTAAAGTTCAGACTTTTGGAGCTTCCTTACAGTTTCCTCTCATGTCTCTCCGGTTTTGCTGGGAAGGACCAGTTCAGTAGCTGAAAGTCATATATTCTTCATAGTGTGGTGCTTGTGAATGTCGCACCTGGGGTTACTAAGAGAGAAACTGCGGACATCCTGAACTGAAATGGTCTATCGTGTCTCGTTTCATATGCTCATTACCAGATTAAAATGTTAAGTTAGCGATGTAGATACTAACTGCTTTAAACTGTTCATATTGTTCGTATGGTGCTATCACTTCTAGGGTAGCATCTAGTCGTGTCTCTAATAATAATTTTTATGTAAATATAACATTTGTCATCATCCTGCAGACTTGAAGAGCTTTAGAGAAGTGAGTGAACCCTGGTTTGTTTGGTTTGTTTTTTTTTTTAGGCACTGTCTTAATGTCCTTTAAAAGTACACGACATTTGAAAGCGGAAACAAAGAGTTTCGTGTTTACACGGTAGTTAGGAACGTCACCTTTGATTACTGAGGTTTTTCTGCTGTGGTTGGTTGGAGCTGGGAGTCTCCAGTACACATGAGCAGTAATTGAGGCCCTCAAAATAATGGATCCATGCGGATACTTCAGCTTAGGAAATACAGAAACTTGAGAAAGTGCCAGAGATATGTTTTAATTACCAGGCAGCATGTCCTATTGACTATAATAGTTTAGTTACTATTTCTATCCCATGTCCTTATTTTAACTGATTTGCTCCTTCAAAGGCGTCATAGAATTCTGCTTGGGTGTATACCAGAATAGAGGTTGATTTGGTTAAATTTAATTCTGCTCATCAGCTCTTTTGACTAGGAGAGAGCAACTTTCTGCCAATTCCATGACACATTTGTTGTGTTGTACAGCAGGAGTTTTTGCTTTCCGTGCTTTATCATTAATGCAACTTTGAAGTTGTTTCCTAAATGATTTTACAGCTATAAATGCTGTACAAAGTGGAAGAACATAAGGTAATTTAAGGTAGGAAGGGGCCTGAGGAGGTCTCTAGTCCATTCTCATGCTCAGAGCTGGGTGAGTGATGAGATCAAATCGGGTTGCATGACATTTTATCGAATCTGGTCTGAAAACCTCAGAGGATGGAGGCTGCACAACCTCTGTGAGGGAGCTGTTCCAATGCTTGACAGTCTTTGTGGTGAAAAAGTTTCTTCTTACATCCAGTCTGAAGCTTTCTGCTTTAAACTAGTTTGGACTAGATGCTCTTTAAAGGTGTCTTCCAGCCAAAAGCATTCTGTGATTCTATGAAATTAATATTAAGTCTAATTGCTTTGAAGGATTTGCTAAAATGATTATGTGAACTGCAGATTAAGATTGTTTTGTTGTCTTGTATCAGGAATAACTTCAGAGGTCATCTCATTACAGCAGAACTGTAGACCTGCTGACAAAAAGTTACCTACTACCTTTCTGAAACAATACTTAGTCATTTTTTTTTTCCCCTCTGTAGCTTGTTCTTCGCAAATGGTGTGAACTAATCCCTGGTGCAGAATTCAGATGCTTTGTCAAGGAAAACAAGCTTATAGGTAAGAATTTTCTTAAAGATAAAATTATTAGGTGAAGCTTGTAGGAGTTTCTCTGATTCCTTGAATTGGAGCTAAATCTGAAGATAGTTCTTTGTTATCACACTTCATTTCTGGAATTAATGGTTTCTTCTTTCTGTAATTTAAAATGTGCCATGCCGCATTTCTGTTTCCATGTATTTGAAAGCCTGACGACTCTGCATGCTCAATAATACAGTGGGAATATTCTTAATTCTAATTGCTAACTCAGAAACTTCACCCTAAGGCTGTTTTGTAGGTGACTCTCTTATGTTCAGGAGCAAATTGCATCATAGCCAGCTTGCAGAATGAATACAGAGGCAGTTGGAAATTATGCTGATAAAATGTGACCACGTGTGGATATTATACGCAGAAAGTTGGGGAGGTCAGAACGTGTCCACGGGTGTATGAGGTGTCTGAGCTCGTATTCTATTCGGTGTAGCTGAGTCAGAAAACCTGTTGATCTGTTACTCTGGTTCAGAAAACTAAATGTAAAATATTTCAAGTGGCACTGAACAGCTAGGGTAACTACAGCGCGCAAAGAGCTGGTGGGTCCATTGGGAGACCTCTGACAGCTGGAGGACAGGCAGATTGTGCTAAAGCATGCATTTTAGGCAGCTCTAGGGTAAATTTAGCTGAATTATACTCCTCTAGATATATTGACTATTCTCTGCTGATTATAACAGGAGCTTAGACATCTAGTGCATATACAGGTGTTTGAATTGAGGGGTTTATTTTCAAGCTAAATACTATTCTGGAGTTTGAATTTGGGTTTTCTGTGGTCTACCATGGAATCTTTAAAGATGAACAGGAAATGTAAATAGCACAGGACTGATGCACATTTGTCCTTAACAAGATTGAGTCATTCTGTCTAAACTCTTCCAACAAGGAAATGTTATAGCAGTGACATATTAGAGCTCTAATCCAGACTTTAAAGGAAGGAAGGTGATTTTTTTCACTTTAAAATAAACTCAAGTTTGCTCCTTTTGTCAGTTTTGTACTTACATATGCACAAACACCAAGATGCATATATACAGCTGGTCTGTCTAGGATTCCTTGTGATAATGTGGAAGTGAAGGGATATTAGCTAGCTACTCCTCGTTGTTTCTCCTGCCTTCTCAGCATAGTGACTCTGTGCTTGGTTTGGATGTGGCTTTTTGTACCTGTTTGGAGCTGTCAGCAATTTGTCTCTCTGTTCTATCCTGCCTCTGTGAATCACTGGGAACGAACTCGCTGTTCTTCGTTTCCTGGTCTGGGTGTCCTGTTGAGCTGTTCCTTCTGGTGCTTCCACACTCATCTTCTCATTCTCTCTCCATTTATGCTGTTACAGTTCTCTGTAGCAAAGTTTATCTTGCTAACAGCAGAGATTCTGCATTAAGCTGGTACTGTTTAATGGGTACTGACCTAGCTTTTTGAAGGGGAAGGAGCTGAATCCTGCCCTGTTATGTGCTGCTGGAACACTGCAACTGCCAGAGATCCGCATCTCTGTAATAACCTCTAAAACATTGGAATATAGATGTATTATAGAATATATATAGTGATATTTACTTTCAAATACTACACAAATATGAAGTATTTGTGCACTGCCTAATTAAACACTCTCCGTTTCATTACTAAGTTATTAAACCTAGTAGATCTACCGGTATGTGGAGTTTTTTTTAGCTATCACTCCGGCTGCATTTCTGAGGACAGTTCAACATTTTTCACAATATCTTCCGATGCTCTTAGAATTAATAAGCCTGTCAGTCAAGTTAAAGAGTGATATTGCACAGTGTAGTGAATGATTTTCCAGTTACGCATCTGCATCCCCTGAGATGCCACCATCTCTCAGTTTACGTTTTTATACCTGAGTTAAGCTTTGCAGTGGTATTAATAATTCAAACTTCCACTGACATCATAAACTTTATATAAACTTTTGTAAAGAGCACATCTTTGGAGGTAGTCAGCATTGTCTAATAGTAAATTTCTGTGTTTTATACGTGGTTAAAACAGCAAACTGCCATTATTGGTGCATCTTTCATGGAGGATTCTGGCTTTTTCTTCCCCAAAATAGCATGAGTTACTCATTCTGCATTGAAGGGGCAGGTCTTGATTTGACATTGTCCAGCAGGGTATGGCAGTGGCTTATTTGACATATTCTCTATGAGAACTGTCACTTAAGATGCATGCAAGAGCGTAATCCTGTTAATGTCAACTTAAACTATTGTCTTGTAGACAAACAAATATCTGAAATTAAGAGCTTGTGATGTAGCTGGAATAGTTTATCTCATGTCAGGTGTGCAAGACAGCCCTTGAGGATGGCAAATGGAAGAAATAAGGTGCTAGACTGTATGCAATCCCACTGATTTTAGGATGTAAGGTTTCAGCTGTAGTGCCGTATCAAACAGGTATGCTTTATTCCACACTTAAAAAGTTGTTTGAATGAGAATCTTTATGGTACGCTGGGATCTATCATCTTTGCTAATGTGCAAGCCTGGCCTCTACTTCTTTGATTTCATGGTTCCAAATTCTGGTCCCTACATCTGATGTGCAGAACAGAAAAGGTTTTTGACCATGGGGAATAAAACTGAAAGGAAAAGGCAGGAACTGGAAGCTTAAATGCAGGCAAAAGTTCCTGAAATTCACTTGAAAATAGTCAAAGGGTGTACATAGAAAATGAGGTTCACAAAATGTAGGGCAGAACCGTTCAAGGAAAAAAATCCAAATGGAAGTGCTTGAAGCATTGGAGAATAAAGCTGAACAGTAAGTAATTCTTAATGGTTGAAACTTGGGAGAACCCCATCTTCTGAAATACAGATAACATGCATGACTGGTAACTGCATTTTGTCTGGTTGGGTTTTTTGCATGCTTAACACTCGTCATAATCAACTAAAATTATTTACAGGTATATCACAGAGGGACTACACTCAATACTACGATCATATCTCTACGCAACATGAGGAGATCTGTAGATCAATACAGGAGTTTTTCAAGAAACACATACAGTATAAATTCTTGGATGAAGACTGTAAGTATCTTAAGGCTTCAATTAGCAAGGGGGACATGGGGGAGGAAAGGAGAATGTTTATGAAGATTTTAAAATATTTATCACACACATAGTTACAAAGACTTAAAAACAGAAATGAAGGGTTTGCCTCTTTGAAGTTCTTTTGTAGAGTACTGGGAGGTTTGAAACTGCAATGGCTTGCAGGGCAAAATCCACAGAAATGAGACCTGTCCTCCTGCCCCCTTGCTGTTGGCTGAGCCAGGCTTCTTTCCTCCACAGCGCACTGAGTTGCAACATTCTAAATTTCAGTTTCCTGCTGGAGATCAGTGGAAAAACATCATAAATAATGGCATCTCCAATATTTTAAGTCTGTAGATATGCATATCTCTCTTCATAAATGTTGCTTTCACAGGATTTGGTTCTTTTTAACTTGGGAGAGTCATATACCGCTCGTGGCTAGAGCATGCCGAGCAATGTAGTTTTTGAAGAACTATAAAATTTGGAACAAAAAACCCCTGAAGGAGTAGGCTGGAATTTCTCAGAAAAACACAATGAATGAGTGAAAGATCCCTTCAGAAGGCATAATGAATTTTTTTTTTTTAAGACATTTTCCCCTTATATGTGTTTTTAATTAAGAAAAAATCTACACCTGAAAAGTGAGGCAGGAAAAGCTTAACAAAAGACATTCAGTAGTAAGAATGCTTGTTTATAAAGATATTGTCAGATGTTTGCTGCTAAATTATTGATGTACTCCTTGAAGAAAGAATCCGTAAGTTTCTTTTCAAGAAGTTATAATAATTTCTCTGAGAATGTTGATGCACAACGGTTTAGCTGCTGAAACTTTTGAATAAAGGTTATGCATGGTATTTGATACACCTAAGCAGACCAAGTAAATTGTCTTGTTCTTTAAACGTCGAGTCCTTTGCAAATCTTATTAGAAATAGTTTCCTGACATGGTTTAGTGAGAATTGAATAGTGCTTTGTTGTGGTGGGTGACCAGCAGTGGAGGAAAATATGATGAAAAAATTTAAATCGGGTCTGGCATAGGCCAAAACTCAGTTTAGTAAAGTACGTAAACATAAGAATTTTCTGCCAGCTGTATTGTCTTCTATAAAGCTTTGAATATTTAACCTGTGGGTGAGTTTCTAACATGGTGAATTGTTTTGCTGAGCCACAAGAGTGGGCAAATAGATCTGTCCTGTTTGACTCAGGGGAGGCCTTATTGCTCTCTACAATGGCCTGAAAGGAGGTTGTAGCCAGGTGGGGCTCAGTCTCTTCTCCCAAGTAACAAGCACTGACAAGAGGTAACAGCCTCAAATTGCACCAGGGGAGGTTTAGAATGGATATTAGGGAAAATTTTTTCACTGGAAGGGTTGTTAACCAGGGAAGTGGTGGCGTCACCATCCCTGGAGATATTTAAAAGGCATGTAGACGTTGTGCGAAGGGGCATGGTTTAGTGGTGGACTTGGCAGTGCTAGGGTAAGGGTTGGACTCGATCTTAGAGGTCGTTCCAACCTAAACGATTCTATGACTTGCTGAAAAAGATACCTTCTAATGCCAGTCTTACTTACATAAAAATTTTTAATAATTTGACTCTGCAGGGTTTCTTTATTTCAGTCTAGAGAAGTTCTCAAGGATCACTCCTTAGAGAAGACTATTAGTCTGGAGATCAGTATGTGAACGTAGCCCTAATGTTTTGAAGTAAGATCAGTCATATAGATCTGACATTCTGATTACTGTCTTAATTTTCCTCTGTGTTCCAATGTAATTTTAGCTGGTATGTAATCAACTGATAGATAAGAATTCGGGGCACTATTTTTGGAAATTGGTGCCTAGATTTAAGCTCTGAAACTGCTGTCTGCTGAACTGAAAGGTCTGAAGTATAATCTTATGTAAAGGACATAAAACTATGCCATCTGAGTTACCTTCTGGGAAAGGAGGTTTCAGGGTGACCTCTTCTGGGTTGGCGGTTTGTTAACCTTTTTGTTCTTAGGCACTAAATGCTGGTGACTTGTCATTTTGCAGAGAAATGCCATGCAGAAAATGTTTTCTGTTTGTTTTTTTTTTTTTTACCACCCTTCATTCATCCCCCAGCTTATCCCTTGATCCACTGTCTTGTAGCATATGTGTTGTGAACAGTAAAAATCTGGGTTTGCTTGTTTGTTTGCTTTGAAAAGGAAAGGTATTACAGCTTCTTTCCTGACTTCTTGTTTCGTTGGGGATTTTGATGCTGTTTGCTCTGCTTTTTCCAGTTGGTCTGGTAGCATCTCCAGATGGAAGAGTTGAGTCAGAGCAGCTGAAGCATTGTAGAGTCAGAGCAGTAGGATAACAGATGGGTGAATGCTTTATAAATACTTCTAAATGATGGTAGAACCTTCTAAATGCCTTTCATAAGAGCCCAGTAAGAACAGTATTCTGGAGATACTGATACTTACTGTAGAGTTGAGCCTTGGCTTGCCCTTCATATGAAGCAATTGCTGATAAAGGTTTACTACAGTCTTGCTGGCACATGACATTCCTGCTCTGAGGTCGTCCCTAAGAAGAGGGAACCGTTCACTTTTCTTCTCAGTTCAGTGTTTGTGAGTGTCCCAAGCCAGTCACCAATGTGCAGTCAGTCTTAACGGGGACATAAATTCCAGTAAATGCCATTAGCTTCAATGATTGCCGTAGGCTTGCTTTAAGCTGACAGGCGTCGTTTTGCAATAAAGCTCAGATGCAAGTTTTCCATTAATGAAATATGACTAATGACAGCACACGGTACAGGCAACAGGTTCAGTTGAACAGCTGGAGAAGAAACTTAAGGTTGCTGTGCTCCTCTTTACATTGATGACAGCCACCGAGGGCTTGTCTTCTCAAGAGAAACAGCACTTAATTCTGGAGTGATATTTTAAATTGACGTAACTGAGGTTGTGCAAAAAGCTGTGTGGATTTTTAGCATATATGGTCAAAACCAGTTACGTGACTGGCTTTGGTGCTGTTGAGTTGTAGTTTGCCCTTAGCCCAGCCAACTTCACATGAAATGTTAGATTAAGCTGCTGAGTAGCTTTACATGCATGAAGGTGATCAATCAACATCCCCGTTACTGACGGGCAGCTTCCTGAGAAGTTCCTGAGGCTCAAGTGTTCTTCAGTCATATCCTGAGTTTAGTTTATCCCCACATGTATTGGGAAATCTCTAAGCTGAAATATTCCCTTCCTTATTAGTGAAGGAAGTGACAAGACAGCATTTGTCTGTGGTTTTTCTAAATCTGGCTTTTCTTTTTCTTTCTTTCTGCTAAACTGGTACAACTTCTGCATGTAGTCATGCCTGAATGCATATCTGTCGATTTTCCTAGCTGAATAGAAAGACAAAGATTTGTTTAACCGTAGAGAACAGAAGCTAGTAGAAAGATGCATGTACAAAGATTCACGCTTAATTAAGTCAAGGGGAGGGACAACAATGGAGCAAGGCAGATTTGCGTCAGACACTGAGTAGCAAAGGGTCTGTTTGAAAGAGTTGTTAATCATCAGTAGGTGTGTGGTATCTGCTTTGGGTTACATTAAACATAGCCATTTCACTGCCACCTCCTCCTCAGTGCCCAGCGACCCCTTTGTTCCCACAACCTGTTTGTCTTGTTACATGCTGAAGTCCTCATCTCCATGAAGCAGGAACTTTCTCTTATTAAATGTTTGTGCAAAGCCCTGGCACAGTGGAGTCTTGATCCTTCCTTGAAATTTCTCCTGTAAACCAAAGAGCGGTAATGTCAAAGATAAGCTTCTCTCTGGGCTAAGGGTTTATCTAATGTTCCTCACTGGGGGGAGGAGGGTGTGTGGGAGGAATCAACAGAAAAAAACAGTATTAAATGGTAAAACTGGGCTGCCGATCTCTCAGTGCATTAACAGTAGTTCTTGAAATGTTTGAAATCCCTCTTGGAAACGAATCTAATTCTGGCTTTTTGTGCTGCGTACACAAGTATCTATTCAGATTTAGACATCTTCTGTGAAATTATATGTCTTTTGAGATTAACATATATTTTTTTTCTCCTTTTCAGTTGTTTTTGATGTGTACAGAGACAGCAGGGTAAGTGAACAATAGGTTCTATATGACTGTTTATTCTGTGGAAGCAAATAATAGCTTCATCTTCTTAGAACTGGTCCTGGCAAAAAAAAACCCAAAACCAACCAAACAAAAACCATGAACAAAACCCTACCTGATGTTATCATTCTGTTCCCCAGGTCTTTTTCTATGTTAGATGCTGTCTGCAGGAGGATAATAATAGGATTAGGGGTGTAAAAACGTCTGTGCTGGTGATGTAATTATTTAGTAAATATCTTCCAGAGAAGTAGTCTGTCTTCAAGCACATAACTTTGGCTGCAGCTGCAATTCTGTCAGTTCTAGGAATCTACTGGAAGCAATTTAGTTTTCATTATGACACGAGGAGTCTTTGCTGAAATAATTTAGAATAGAACAGAACCATTTCCGTTGGAAGGGACCTACAGCAATGATCTAGTCCAACTGCCTGACCAATTCAGGGCTGACCAAAAATTAAAGCATGTTATTAAGGGCATTGTCCAAATCCTTCATAAACACTGACAGGCTTGGGGCATTTTCTTTTAAGATAGGCACTTAATCAATAACATGCAACGTTACTAAATTGTTTTAGCAAAGCACTACGTGTTGCTAAGGTTCCCTCTGCGTAGCGCTTACTCTGAGCGCTTTTGACAGAAATGTATCTGAACATTCAGCCAGAATGGCTGTGATATTTCAAAAAATAAGGTGGGGATGATATTTCGCTCACTAAAAAAAAATAATTTGGGCAATTCTTATTAAAAAATTGTTCCTTGGGCTTTTTTTTTTCCCCTGTAATGTTTTTCCGTATAGCATCTGAACTTCTCAAAACTAATCATTAATATTTCTTGAGATTATCCATGTGAGGTTTGAAAAAGATAACTTTATATGTGAAAGTCTAGGGTCCAAAGGGATAGTTGTCAAATGAGTATATGAATGTGGCATTCCCAGTTTGTGACAGATAGAAGCTATTTTTTTCTTTTCAAACTGTTCCAGCTGTGTGTGGTTCCGAGTTCTCCAATCAGAACCCTGAACATCCAGATAGGGACAGAGTGGGGAGAAATGTCCCATCTGAACTTCAGGCACCCCTATCAGTTAGTCACCTTGACCTCTCCTAGTGTCAATGGAGAGAAATAGGTCAGATGAATTGTGCTTGGAAGGCACACGTATATTGTTTTAAAAGCAGCTGCAACCAAAAATGCATTCTGCAGCCTTAAATCTCACAACCTGATTTTGGGAATCACGTTAGTGCATAGAAAGTAAGTCTTTGTTTTAGCTTAGATTCTTTCCAAATCCTAAACCAGAAATGGAAAAAAAAAAATGGCTGTATACTTTTGCTGCGTACATGAGTGTTACTGTTTGACTTGTTTACAGTTAGGGGACTGGAGAAGGTCTTTATTTGCGTTGAGTATTTGTAGTGAGTTTTGATTCTAGCTTTGAGCGTTGCTAAAGTATCTTGTAATTCTGTAATAGTCAATTCTGTAATCAATCAGTTTGCAAAACAGAAACTCAACAGGAATGCGTGTCATGTGGAAAACAACTATTGTACTCTTACTCAGCACAACTTTTAACGTACTTATCTAAAATCAGGCTACAGGCTAAAAACAGCTGTGCTGAATGGTAATGAAAATGACCTGCCCAGGTTCAGATCCTCAGACTTCAGGATGCTCTTGGGCAAAATGAGGAGCAACACTTCAGTGTTGAAGCAGGTCCTGCCATTGGGAACTCTGCCTCCCAGCTGAGGCATGAAGAGCGATTATTCAAGTGAAAGGTTTCAGCCTGTGTGATCTCAAATGAGCAGTGTTTCTTCTTCTGTCAAGATAAAATATATGTTTGTAGATATCTCTTGTTGCCTTCTACCCTCAGGTCTTGTAAACTGCCAGATAGCCCTTTGTGTGTCAGATCCTCCTCCTTTCACACATACTTTTGTGGTTTTGCAACTGTATTATTCATCGCTCCCTTTGTATGTGAGTTACAGGCAGCTAAAGAATATTGAGTGTTGCTGAGTGTGATTAATTTCCAGAGCCCGTGCTCCTCCTCAGGCTCGTTGCACGGCAACCTCACCTACAGAATGAGAGAAATGTCCAGTGTCTGCTTACTTTAAATTCTTTCAACCCTGAATACTCAGCTTGGAGAAGCTCGTTCTTTGATATGGTTGTGAATGAGAGCAGCCCCCTCCCCAAGTAACTGAAGCGAGCAATTTCAGTTACTTGAGAGACTGCACGGAGCAGGCTGCCACAGGTTGGAGGGTGACACAGAAGCAGTGATGGCAGGGTGGAGAGCAAGCTTTTATGTGTCTGCTTTTCCTGTTACACTGTCTTTACCGAGCTCATCTGACCGAGTACCTGACTTTGCAGACAAGTCATCTTTTTAAGGAAGAAACGCTGTCACACGGCCTTCTTGATGTTGAGACCCAGTCCCGAGGAGGTTATGTTGCAGGACTGGATCCAAATGAAAACAGCCTACCAGTCCTTTTTTTTAATTTTATTTTATTTTATTTTATTTTTTTTAGCTGCTAGCAGTTCACAATTGTTGTGCAACAGCTGATGAGAATCAGCTCTGCTGTTGCTCTTTGGGTATCTCCCAGGTGTTAACAACTTGTGACCGTGTTCAAGGCGAGTCACTGTGGTAAGACGAAGAAAGTCGATGAGTGGCTCCAGAGCAGCCTCACAGCTGCAACCAGTTAACCTGCAAACCGGTGCTTGTGTCTCTGCCTTGTGGGCATTGTCACCGGGCATGAAGGTGCAGCTGGAGCGAGGGGGATGTAGCAGTTCTGTTTGCATTTTATCTATCTTTTAACTTCCTTTAAACAGTCTTTGTCATAGACGCTTCCTTTCAGCAGCATGTTGCTTAATGCTTTGGTAAAACAAAGTGCGAAGTTGACATGATACAGTGAATCTGTTGGTTCCCATATTAGGATGAGGAAAAAAATAAATTATGTAATACAGGTTGGTGGGTTTTCTTTCCCCTGCAGATATGCACAACTTTGCTTTCTGGCTTGTGCATTTCTGTCCTCTCATATGACAAAGATTATTAATACCAGAATGTGGCAGATAAATAGTTTTACTACTGCTCTTTAGATACTCAGTGTAAGTCGCCTGAAACTACATTTAAATCATGACATTGCAGTTAAGACTTGAAAGAGCATTTAGTCTTAAGAAAAGGCAGTTTGGTTACTGACCCAGAGTACACTCCCTTTAATGAGCCCTGAAAAGGGATATTTAGTTTGTTTTGCCATTTCCCATCAATTTGCAGCTACCAAAGCTCAGTGCAGATTTGAGACTGTCTCAAGGAAGCAGTTGATGTTGTGGATGGTGTCCTGCTGTCTGCAGGGAGGGAGAAATACACAAAGCACAGGTGTTGCTTTCGGTAGCCTCAAAACCAATTTTCAGTTTTTTCCATTTCTTCTCTAGAGAAATGATCTTGAGTTCCTGTGAAAAAGCCGCGTTTCGCGTAGTTGGGGTGAGGAGGAGTCTCTGTGAAAGCCTTTCATGGGGAAGTCCTTTGTTGAGCATAAACGTTTCTAATGCAAGGAAAGAGTCTCTGAACTGCTGAATGAACTTTGCCAGCCATTGCTTCTGTCTGGATTAAATTGGTTCATTAGCTTGTTTCTCTAGCGTGATAGAATGAATCTAAAATTACAGATTCCTCTTCCTGCTGCCTTGGAGCTAACAAGATGTCCCCATTAGCAAAAGTAAAACATCACTTATAATGAGAATTTGTGACTGCCTTTTGAAGAGGAGCAGAGATGGAAAATGATAGTAGAGCTTGCCCCTGCTCACTCTCAGCACTGCTGGTGTCAGTATTGATGCAGAGGTGTTGCAGCTTAGCCACACAGGTTTGTGCTTCTTCACCCTTCCAAAACAAGTAAGAAACCACTCAGGTCTGTGTCCCCACAATTTGCAATTTCTTTTGTAGCCCTCTGATTTCAGCACTGCTGTTGTGGTGCATTGGCTTCTTAAAATGCGCTCTGCGAGAGTCGTACCTCGTGGATCTGCCCCGAGAGAGAGACCTGTGAAAGCCTTGTGTGCAACCACACGCTCACCGCTCAGGGTGCTGGCTCACCTCCAGTTTACAAGTAATATCATTGGTTTCATCTGTGCTGGGACTGCCCCTGACTGCACAAGTGACTGGCTATGGATGATAACAGACCAGCCAGAGCATTTCTGTTCCCTGTTGTACAGGTTTCCATGCGTTCCCTATTCTGTAGTGCGTCAGTGACTGCGGGGGGGGTGGCTTGGGTAGCGTGGGTGGGAGAGGAAGCCTCTATGTCGCTCTGTGACTGAAGGCTTCAAAAGCATCCTTGTGAGTGAGGGACCAGATGGCTGTAGCGTAAATCGTGGAAGGTATTTGCTGTTTGTATCAAGATAGGGAAGATCTCTTAAAGAAAGAAGATCCTTCAGGAATGAGGGGAAGAAAGAGAAACGAAAATAAGTTGGTTTTGTGGTTGTTTTTTTTTTTTCAGTAGCAGCGCAGTCTTCAGGCTTGGCTTCCAATTCCAGTTGAACTTTATTATAAACACAGTAAAACCCTTCAGTCCTGCTTATGTTACAGCAACCTTTTTCTTTCCATATTTATAGATCTGATTTCTTCCAGATGTAAACCTTGTTTTGCAAATTCTTACTAGCAGTTGTAGTTGTATTTCATTATAATTTATTATGTTTTGTTTTATTGGAATAGATGACACTTTCTGGGGTAAGAAAAGATGGCCCTGTGCGGGGGTTATGTCTTGAGATGATTCAACACAAACTATTTCTTGCTCCCCTACAGACATCTCTCTTAACTTTAATATGTCGTGTTAGTTTCTCTTTTTCAGTTTCTTCAGTTGCTTTCAGTAGCTTTCATTTTTCAGTTATAAAACAGGCGTGCAGTTGTGCACACTACCAGAACTGTTTGGAACACAAATGTGTTAAAGATGAGGCAGAAGAAACTAGTCTGGACTACTATTAATGACTATATTAAAAATGCCTTTAAGTTATTCTGTATTTAGCTCTATCTGTGCAGCTCCTTTCAGCTTTCATGATGTCCAGTAGCATTTTGCAGACCCAGCTCTGTATTTTTAGAGTTCCTTCTGAGACCAAGAATAGCAATTCTTGCAGACTGCTGAATGTGCAGCTGTGCTGAGGTGGCTTTTGATGAAAAGTAAAATCCATGTTTGGGTGGAGTTTTTTGTTTGGGTTGTGGTGGTTCCCCCTCCATTCCTTGTTCATGCTGTTTGGGGATCTTGGGGGGACCATGGGGATTAGATAGAGCTTCTGTGGTCTCATCTGAAAGCACCTTGCATTGAACTGAAATCAGTTCATTTGAGCTCTGTCTGGTATTCTGTTTTTTAAAAAAATAAATAAATTGGTAAGTCATAACTTGCTTCGTTTTAAACCTGTGTCTAATGTAAAGGATGTTAGAATATTTTAAGTGCTTAAAACCAGGTGATAGTAATTTTGAGATCTTTTTATCTGAGGACCAAGCATACTACAGTAATATATGTGTATTTGGATTTTTTTTTTTCCTTTTCTAAATTTTTGTTTTAATTCTGTGGCTTGTTTTAATTCTTCTGTTGTTCCATTGCAGGGTAAGATTTGGTTAATAGATTTTAACCCATTTGGCGAAGTAACAGACTCCTTGCTCTTCACATGGGAAGAACTGACCTCTGGGAAAAACTTGAAAGAAGACCAGAGTGAAGGGGAAGCAACAGAACAGGTACAGCCCTGCGCTGAGGGAGGCTGGCTAACAGATCCAACAGGCATTATGGCCTTTTTCTTTGTTTTCTTTTTCCTTTCTTTTTTTTTTGTTATAATCAAATTGCTGATGCAAATCCCATTGAAGTAAATGGATGTCCTTAACTCATGAAATGTAAATTATTTGTAACTGGAATCTACCTTATTAGACAGTAGTTAATCTCAACAAGTGTTGCATGCTGGGTTTAGATGCCTGCAAGGGAATTTCCAGTTCAAACAGTACCATATCGCAGCTTTGACCACATTGCGAAGAAGGTGCCCTGAAACTTGCTTTTTCTGTGCTCTTTTCAATTTCTCTTAAAATCTGTTACTTTTCTATTTAATCACCTAAAGTTCTGCTTTGTTCTGTCATCCGGTTTCCCAGAGCTCCAGATTGATGTTTGGGGGCAGGCAAAAAGAAGCTTAACTTCTGTCTCTTCCTCATATCGAATACCCTCAGGGAAGCCTTGTCCTCTGGTTGAACTCCCTGGACTTGCGGAGCAAGGCTTTTCTATCCCTCTTCCAAGCTGCATTGCCTTTGTAAAAACAAGTAACTTCCCGTTAATACAGAGAGGGAGGAATAGTCTTCATTTATTTGTACTCCAGCTTTGTTTTTTTCACTGCGTATTTGAGACCGAGTCCTCACATCTTAATGAGTCCTTGAACAGCTGGATAGAAGATATAATGTAAGATGTTACTTGATCTTGGGAAACGCTTGGTAGTTGGCTGAGGAGAGATGGCTAGTCAAATAGCGTGGGCTTTTCTTCATTTTCTCGCCATTAAATTGCATTAGAAGTAACTGAAATGAGGTGCTTTATTGAGCTGATTTTAACATTTGAGCTTGGCTTTAGTTCTGTCGCCATTTTCAGCAGACATTGAAAGGGAAATGCACTACTCTGTAGGATAACATTCATGCCATTTTCTCTTAGTCTCACCGTGTGGTTACTGTTGTATGAAAATCCGTTCAATGAACCTTCCTGCTAAAAGCTGTCTCTCCTTTGTTAAAACACACTCCCAATTCTTGAGCTGTCCGTGGGACACATGAATTTTGTTTTAAGGGTTACTTTTTGCTCAGTGCCAGACGCTTTACACAGCTTTCCTTGGCATAAGCCTGAATCAAGAGCAGACCGGCTTGTCTTCATGCTTCAGCTTACATCCCATCACGGAATTTGGTGTGAAGTCACTGGACTTCTGTCTTTAAAACAAAGCTGCCTATTGCCATACAGTGGGCAATTATGTTGCGTGTCAGTGTGTTAAATTGAAAAATGTATCAAGTTGCCCAAAACCTGTTGCTACAATTGAGTGTTTAGAGGGGTTTTTTTTGATATTTTATAGAGGTATTTATTCCTTCAATGAGTAAATCAGTTGGAAAGCTTAGATCGTAATTTTGGTTAGGTTATATTTGCAAATATGGGTTTAAACAAGGGATCTGTGAAGACAAGTTTAGAGATTCTATCGTAAAGATTATCATAGAGTAGTTTGGGTTGGAAGGGACCTTTAAAGGTCGTCTAGTCCAACCCCCTTGCAATGAGCAGGGACATCTTCAACTATATCTGGTTGCTCAGAGTCTCATCCAACCTGACCTTGAATGTTTCCAGGGATGGGGCATTAGCACCTCTCTGGGCCACTGTTTCATCACCCTCAGGATAAAAAATTTCTTCCTTATATCTAGTCTAAATCTACCCTCTTTTAGTTGAAAGCCAGAACCCCTTGTCCTGTCACAACAGGCCCTGGTAAAAAATCTGTCCCCATCTTGCCTTTAGGCTCCCTTTAAGTACTGAAAGGTACTTTAAGTACTGAAGGTACTCCCCAGAGCCTTCTCTTTTCCAGACTGAACAACCCCAGTTCTCTCAGCCTGTCCTCATAGCAGAGGTGCTCCAACCCTCTGATCTTCATGGCCTCCTCTGGACCTGCTCTAACAGGTCCACGTCTTTCCTGTGCTGGGGGCTCCAGAGCTTCCAGATGGGGTCTCACCAGAGCAGAGGGGCAGAATCACCTCCCTTGACCTGCTGCCTTCAACCTCTTGGTGGGAGGATACAGGATCCCCTTGATCTTGAGTTTTTCCTGGTGGTTGTTCTTATTTCTCTCTCAGGGAGGGCAGAGCATGGTTCCACCAATCTATCTCTTTCTCAGACTCCCTGATGCTCCTTAACCATCCTATTTCCTGCTGTAGCTCTGCCACCAGGCTGAGCAGATGGTCCACGTGGTCACACCTCACACCGCTGCTCTCACTGCTCCATCTGGTACCAGTGAAAGGCTCTGGTACTCCCTGCAGCCCCAGGCCTGGGTGGCTGCATGTTCTTGTGGGAGCTCTGTCTGGGTTTCCACATCCTTTTTGCAAGAGCAGAGGACATGGCTTTCTGTCAGGTGGATACCATAGTTGTATTCCTTCTGAGAGGGTGATGACCACCAATTTTTTAATTTTATTTTATTTTTCCTTTAAAGATTTTCTTTATCCTCATATTTTTGTAGATACTAGTGCCCAAAGTTCCTTATAGCCCCATTATTACAGCAGTGTTATAAGTGTATGTATATTAAATGCATTAATAAATGATACATTGTAGGAACTTTAAAGTGAGGGAATGACTGCCTTCATTTGACTGTTATTAACGTTTTAACTTTTTGCTTTTAAGTCGGCAGAGATTTTAATAAGAAAGCTACAATTTTTAGAAGGCACAGGTTTAGTTGAATGAATGCCAAATAAACTTATTGGCAAAGTGGCTCAGGCAATCTCACAGAGGAGTTCAAGAAATGTTGGTAGCTTCATTCACATACGCTGTTCTTGTCTTATCCAATATTTTTCCCAAAGGACTATCCGGTTTTCCGTTGTACAAACAGTAAAGTTACTGTCCAGCCGAGTCCATACCTGAGTTATCGACTGCCGAAAGATTTTGTGGACCTTTCTACGGGAGAGGATGTTCACAAACTAATTGACTTCCTTAAACTGGTAAGAAATAGTGAAAAAATTTTCTAACCTTCCATGTCTGTGAAATGGGAACGTCAGAGTGCCTGGAATTGTGCTTTTGTAGTTATATAATTACAGAAAAAGTAATGTATGAAGCCATCATACAATGTATTGTTGGCTTGATTTATAATTTTTTTTTAAGTCATGAAGAGCAAGCTTTCATACTGATCTCACTTTTATCTTGGGGGGAAGAAATGAATGAAGTTTGACAAATCTTACTGAAGCACCTACTGTTTTCTTTCTTAAAATACAAATAAAATATAAATGTAGTCTAAATGGAAATGTATTTTTTTAATTACTGAAGCTAATGCTTTTAAGAACTTTTTTAAAAGATAGAATATAAGTATATTAGGAAAAAACCTTAAACACTTGGTCCTTTTTCAATTCAGTTTCTTTATTCCTTTGATAAGTGACACGAAAACTTGAGATCTCTGTGAGCCAGAGGAGGGAGGGCAGTTTGCCTTCATCTTGACCAGTGACTTCTGCCGCTGCCATCATGTTTTCTGGTTCTCATCTAGTCTATTGGCTAATATACAGGGCAAATGTTGTTCTTTACTGGAAATAAAATCCTAAAGTTTGGGATGGGGGAGAGGGTTATGTTGCTTTGTTCTATCTGCTGGAAATATTATCTCTTACCGTTCAAAAAATGGCTTAGAAATGCAGTCATTGTCTAATATCCATTGTATCTGGAAACACTTGTCATGTTTTATTAGTGCTCTTACTTCAGATAACTGTGTCCTAACATTGTGAATTCTCCTGTTCCATTGACAGAAAAGAAATCAGCAAGATGATGACTGAGGTATCAAGAAGCATTACGCTGAATTACAAGCAAGAAAAGTGGCAGAAGCTATATTTATCGTAACTATTAAGCTATTGATTTAAAGAAAACCTGCTTTTTATAGTCAATGAAAGAACTGAAGAGCTGTTCATCCTGTGTGTCGGTTGGTTTATATAAAAGTGTAGAAAAGCGTTTTCAGGGAACCGTGAAAGGTCAGGGTGAGTTCTCACTGGATTCCAGGTTAAATGCAACTTTTCCATGGTGCAAGCAACAATCTGAGTGCAACTGAACGACTGCTTTCCCATGTCATAATGTGAAGATTGATGCCATTGAAGTTTGCCATCGGACTCTTCTGTGATAAATATGACAACATTTAATGCTTGTGCAGTTAAAACATCAAGCATTTTCTGAATTTAGGTACAGTCTTGCTTAAAATATAGTATAGTCACATGGAAAGAAAGGAATGTACATTTTTTTCTGTAGTAACCTTTTAAAATTGTAAAATAACTTTGTTTTGGGAGCACTTCTCATTCTTCCTTTATGTAAAAAAAGAAGAAAAAAGTGGAGAAAGTATGGGTTTTTTCTTTGTTATGCAGGCTCCTTCATTTCAGAGAACAGCTATAGCAGACTACTTAAGGCTTGAAAAAATTGCATTTCAGAAATTTGAAATTCTGAAAGCATTTCAAGTAAAGCAGTATTTTCACAGGAGCTAAAGCTATGAAATTTGTTAAACTTCACCAAATTTCATTTCTTTTTTGTATTAAAGCTTTCTTGAAACTTATTTTTTAACATCATTGCATACCAGACATCAGCTTTCCTATAAATAGTTAAAGATAACATCAACCTGTAATTTTATATGTGGACTCAGTCTTCTTTTGTATCATGTCTCTTCAGTTTGAAATGATTACTCTTTCAACTTGTAAAATTCTGTATTCATTTGGTACTTCTTCATGTTCTTTGTATAAAAGGAAGCTTGACTAAATTTGGGGAAACAGAAGCTCTTGTTACTGTTTGCTGTTATTGTAGGGGGTGGGAGGGCAATTTCAGACGAAGAACCAACTACCTTGGATATAGGGGTTTGTGTGGAATCAGTAGTTTGCTAACAGTGTGCACAATTCCCACTGAAATTAAAGGATGGTTGGAGGTGTTCATCGCCTCTGGAAATTGGTTCCTATTTCGAACCAGTTATGTGATACTTTGTGTGTGTATATAAAGCTGTTCAAGTTTCTTTGCCTTGCTTTTGCTGGCAAATTGATATGGTGCTCGGTTACAATCTCTTCTTAAATGTTAAATCTGAGCTTAGATGTTAAATTATTACTTACTGTCTTTATTTGGCTTCAGTTTTGAATGAATGCTTACTCTGGTTAAAGATTATGCAGATTAAGAATCCAGTTCTACCCAATACATTGATGCAACATCACAGATAACTCCTGGAGTGTGAGACTACAAGATCTGCCCTACACTTCTGAAGCAGTGGAATCTCCTTCTCAATAGCTTTTTGTACACAAATGAGATGATCATTAGCTCAGGGCTGGGCTACACCTAATCACAGAATCCTGCCATAGTGCAGGTCTTCGGATGAGTTTTCCTCACGCTTATCAGAGAGATTATTTGAGTATAAATGTCTCTAAATTAGGTAGGAACTTCAAAATGTAAAAAAGCTTTCATTTTTCTTACGGCGTCTAGCCGTAATTTAAACTATTGTGGTGATCTAACCACACTTCCTTTACACAGATAACGCCCTGGAATTTCCAGCAGCTTCATAAATGCTTCTGAACGACAGATTGTCTTTAAAAGAAATACTGAGTCTTGGATTAAAGCTGTGAGATAGTTTCCTGCATCTTTTTTTTGTGGTCACCACTAATTAGTTTACCATTATCACAGCTTTCTGTGCTGGATGTTCACCAGAATTTATATGGTATCGGGACCAGCTTGATGGGACCCTGTACACACTAGAGTGTCCCTTTAGGTGAGTAGGCTGGCGTGATAGCCTTTGAACAGTCCTTTACGCTGGCACAGGTTGCCCAGAGAGGTGGTAGATGCCCCATCCCTGGAAACATTCAAGGTCTGAGCAAGCGGATCTAGTTGCAGATGTCCCTGCTCATTGCAGGGGGTTGGACTAGACAACCATTAAAGATCCCTTCCAATTCAAACTATTCTATAATTCTTTGACTTTGTTAATAATTTACCCTGCAAATAGTGTCGCCAAGTGCACTGGCCGTAATCAGTGCAGAGCTCTTGGGCTCACTGGCAGCTTTCATACGCTTGCAAGAACTGCAGTCTTCTGTGGGTGCTCTGCATTTATAGTTGAACTCTTCTAGGTCAAATCGTGGTGGAATCAGATGTTATCCAAGCACCTGGCTCCTTAAACGGCTTGCTTTGTTCTATCCTCTGCTGGTCTTCTGGTTAAAGGACTGCCCTAATACTGTGCTGTACTGCTCCTGTCTCCTACGCAGTGCCCTATGGCACAGCCCACCCCTCCATCCCCTGTCAGTTTCAACAGCTTTTTAACATACTCAAAGACTTCTCTTTATAAGTGAATTGAAAGTTTGGGTTTCTGCCCTATGATTTGCTAAGAGATGAGCAATCTGAATTAATGGTTTGCTCAGCCAAGCTATCAAATACTGACAACTAACTTTATTTCAGAATTGAGGGAACTTACGCCACTTCCTCTGGGCTTTGTCTTAATGAAGACTCAAAATGTAGCAAAGCACAAACACTAGTCCCGTGTTCAGGTTCTGATACAGGAGTCCCCACTATAAAAATCTGTTCTATGTAGTCAGATTCCCCAAAATACACCATATCCTTAAAAATTAAATAGATACTTTGGTGCTTTCTCCAACTTTAGGTCACCAGATGTTGATTTTTTTCCTTTGCCTGCTAGATTAAAGATTCCTCTTCAAAATGAGTTTTCATTCCATATGACCTTTTGATCTCCGAGGGTAATTAACAAATATGTTCCTCTTGGTGAGGTGAGGAAGCTAATGTTGATACAATAAAAATGCTTCAGATGAGTTTTAAAATGAATAGTATATGACAGTGTTTTAATTCTATTTCAGGTCATCATAAAATCAGTTTCTGCCTCTAGACATCATATAGAAATTTGAAGATACAAAATTCCAGTTGTTCAGGTCCTTGTTCGTCTGATTCAATGATATGGTCACCACTTGCTGAGTAAGAGCTAACTATATGCTATATATTCTTAGTTATATGCCTAAAACATTATATAAAGATATTCATAACCTCACCTAGATAACGAACAGAAGTTTTAGAGGGATGTAGCATGCAGTTGTTTCATAGGGATCATACACTTGCCAAATTCTTAAGAAGTCTGGCTATGTCTAAAGTGTAGTGAGGCTCAGTTCTTGGACTGCAGGAGCGCCAAAGAAAAGTCTCCATTGTTTCACAGCCAACACTTGCGATATTTAATCTCCCAGATGCATAGCGAGGATCAGAATTCCAGTAACCCCATCAGTAATAGTTATTAGCGTGTACTGGCTTAGTTCAGGTTTTGGTATAATGCTCCTCTGCTTTTGGCTGCAGACTGTCTGTACTGTTTGTATTCCTTTGACTCCTGTTTCTCCACTGTTGTCCTCATCATTCTTAACTCGTCGCTCTAATTTTTGGGTGAATGGTAAGAAAGAGATTTTCTGAGTGGTGCTTTAGAATATCTGAAAAAAAACCCCCTAAAAGCGGGGGAATAATAACCAGCTCTGAGTCTCAGTAGATGGAATACCACTTGTTGGAATTTGGTCACAGTGTATGGCTTGTAAAATCCTCGTGTCTGCATCTGATGGTCTTAGATAGAAATTTCATATATCTCACTCGTGTTGCTGATGTCCAGGATGCAGTGCTGGCCAGAAAAAAGATACCCAGTGAGATGCTGTTCAAATGTCCATGTAAGCAAGATAGACTATTAGACTAAACTGTCATGGTTTCAGGCTTTCAAGAGAGCATTGCTAGATGAAAGGATTCCAAAATCCACGCTACATCGGTGGTAGCGTGGAGATGGGTAATAGCATGGCACAGACCTGTGTAAAAATACATCTGGTACCTTTGTGCACAACTGAATTAGTTTAGCTTTCACAGACTGTCCCAAAACTGAGATGTCGAATAGCTGGAGAAGACCAAGGGGTATCTGTCAGTGAGTATAAATAAGCAAATCAACCTGACAACTGGTAAATAATTTCAACCTTAGAGGCCAAGGTTACACAAGTCAGGTTATGTCTGGATAGCAAATCTATCACTTCAATAAATAATACTGAACTAAAATACATATTGTTGGCTAAGAAAAGGTGGGCCTTAAAGTGTAATACTGAGGCAGACCATAGTGCTTTTGATTCATGATGGATGTGGTAGTGCTGGTATTTAGAGGCTTAATAAATCTGTCTTAACAATAGAAGTTTGCCTGGATATTCCATTCTTTCTGTTTGAATTTCATGACCACTGCAAAGAGAAATTCTCCAACTTGTGGTCATCCTGAAATTATATAGAATTAAAATAAGACTTGTTGCCGTAACTGGGCTATTTTGTGCAGACCTGAAGCTTTCTCAGAGGTATGGAGTCCTTAAGCAGCAACATGTGATTATATATATGTTTGGTTTTTTAATAGTAAGAAAGACATTGGCGCTGTAAGAAAGAGTGGGGTGTTTTGTGGGGGGAGAAGAGGGGGTCTGCCATATTTCTGTGGGAAAACTATTGTAGCAATGTACTCCCTGGAGAATGTTTTGTCTGCTCTAAGGTCTTCTTATCAGCTGACCTGGCTTCTTCCAGTGATGTGTTTTGGCAGGTAGTAGGGAAAGGTTGGTTGTCTGGTCAGTCAAAAATACTGATTTCTCGGAACCTTTCTCCATGGAAGTGTCTTACTTACAAATAACCTTTCAGGAGAGATTTGTGACTCCTAAACAGCAATTCTAGCCAAGAGAAACAAAACAATCAATATTTGTTATTTCTAGTCTGTAGGGCTCAAATCCACGTGGTGGAGAGGGTTGAAATTTTGGGTTGTCTTAGCTTCTGCTGTGAAACTCTGTGTCCTGACAGACTGATGTATTTCATTGATGTGAATGAATTATTCAGGGGAGCTGGGACTGTAAGAGGCAGGAGAGACAATGGAACAACATGTTAAGCTAAAACGTCTGTACACTGGTGTGAGGAATACGCTGGAGGAACTTCATGTCAATCTACATCAAAAATGGTTGATGGGCATCGCAGAGACTTTGAGAGCTAAACTGCAGCACTGAAACAGAGGCTTGTGGTTCAGGAAGGGCTGGAGGCACGATGCAGAACGTTAACAGCGTTTGTATTTCCAAGGCTTGGGAATCCTGGAACAGTTTGGGTTGGAAGGGACCATAAAGATCATCAAGTTCCAACCCCCCTGCCATGGGCAGGGACATCTCCCGCTAGATCAGGTTGCTCAAAGCCCCATTCAGCCTGGCCTTGAACACCTCCAGGGATGGGGCTTCCACGTGTTCTCTGGGGAACCTGTTTCTGTACCTCACGAACTTCATAATTATTTTTTTTTTCTTTAATGTCAATCTAACACTACTCTGTTTCAGTTTAAAACTGCTGCCCCTTATTCTGTCACTACAGGCCTTGGTAAAAAGTCTCTCTCCATCTTTCTTTATGCCCCCTTTAAGTACTGAAAGGCCACAATAAGATCTTCTTGGAACCTTCTCCAGGCTGAATAACCCCAACTCTCTCAGCCTGTCCTCACGGCAGAGGTGCTCCAGCCCTCTGCTTGTGTTTGTGGCCTCCTCTGGACTCACTCCAACAGGTCCATGTCATTTTTATGTTGGGGGCCCCAGAGGTGGACACAGTGCTCCAGGTGGGGTCTCACCAGAGCAGAGCAGAGGGGCAGAATCCCCTCCCTCGCCCTGCTGGCCACGCTGCTGGGGATGCAGCCCAGGATGCGGTTGGCTTTCTGGGTTGTGAGCGCCCATTGCTGGCTCAATTTTTCATCCACCAGTATCCCCAAACAATGAAGTCTGGTGGAAGTGGAAAGTATTTACTACTTGGGTATCTGTTGGGAAATTACCCAACATGGGAGGACTTCAAAAGGCAGAGTTATGGATTTATTTTTTTTCCCCCCAGAGGACAAGAGTTTCTATTTCAGAAGGTACAGGATGGTGCTCTGGGGTTGTCTGCTCTGGATTACAGTCAGGTTTATTAGAAGTGGTGCAAAATCTTGAAGTCAGAGATAATTCAAGTGAAAGTGGCTGTGGAGCTGGTGTTTGGTGCTCTTGAGAGGGTCCCTTTGGGAGGTGGTGGGTGGGATAAATGAAGAGAGGTGCTTCTTTTAACAGCCCAGCAGCAATCTCCTAATGTGAAGGAAAAAATGGCATAGTGAGGACGTGTAAGGATCAATCAAAACAAAACTGCAGAAATTGGAAGGAAAGGCACATGATTAAGTGTGAAAAGATGAGGAGATGGAGAAAAAAATGATGGATGATTCAGAGAAAACTGATGCATTTAATGTTTTCTTCGCTTCACTATATCCTTTTTACAAGCAAGAGAAGGAAAAGAACTAAATTATCACAATGTAGCAGAAAAATTGCACTTGAAATAGTTACTGGTATATAGCCAGAGAGGTATTTTGAGTGGGACTGGTATACATTTTGTTGTAGGGCCTGTATTTTTCCACAACTTCATTAATGACTGGAGGGGTGAAATGAATAGCCCGCATAAAAATCTGCAGTTGCCACCGACTTGAGACTACACGCAGGCACTTTCCAGGGCTGTATCAGACTTTGAAGTGGCTGTAATACACAGGAAAAAATGGCCTGAAATAACAGGAAGAAATTTGATAAAGGTGAGCACAGAGTGCTGCAGTTAGAAGGAGAAATCATACGTTCGAGCACAAAGTGGGGAAAGAGCTGGCAGAGCCAGCAGTGCAGTGGGAGTGGATAAGTTACAGCAGAGACCATTAAACGCGAGGCGATAATAAGCTGTTCGGGGAGGAAAAAGGCAGGTGTCATTCTGGGCGAGCAGGAGAGAGGGGTGGAAGAACAGAGAGAGATTATTTTGTTTGATGTGGGGATGGTGTACTGCGGCGTGTCATTTTAGGCACAATATTGCAAGAAATACATTGGTCATTGGAGAGCAGCTGAAGATTGAATCACGGAATTGTAGGAGATGGTTGAGGGTAGAAAGGCTCTACAGAGGGATCTGGACAGGCCAGATTGATGGGCCAGTGGTGTGAGAATTAACAAGGTGTATTAGGTTAGCATGGCAAGGTTTTGGTAGCGGGGGGGGCTACAGGAGTGGCTTCTGTGAGAAGCTGCTGGAAGCTTCCCCCATGTCTGACAGAACTAATGCCAGCCGGCTCCAAGACAGACCTTCTACCGACCAAGGCTGAGCCCATCAGTGATGGTGGTAGCACCTCTGGGATAACATAGTTAAGAAGGGAAGGAAAAAACCCTGTGCCACAGCAGCTGCAGCCAGAGAACAAAGGAGTGACAATATGTAAGAGGAGACAAACAGCTCTGCAGACACCAAGGTCAGTGAAGAAGGAGGGGGAAGAGGTGCTCCAGGCATCAGAGCAGAGATTCCCCTGATGGTGAAGACCATGGTGAGGCAGGTTGCAGTCCATGGAGGTCTGTGGTGGAATAGAGATCTACCTGCAGCCTGTGGAGGACCCCACGCCAGAGCAAGTGGTTGCCCAAAGGAGGCTGTGACCCCATGGAGATCCTGCTCTGGAGCAGGCTCCTGATAGGACCTGTAGAGAGAGGACCCCAAGCTGGAGCCACTAAGCTTTATGAACAGGACAAACAGAGCAGGAGATGGCTGCGAGGACTTCGTGTCACAGCAAGACTTTGGATGACATCCTCTGCTCACAGGAGCCCTGGGGAGGGAGCATGGCTTGCAGGAGTGTCCGAGTGCAGTGCTGAAGGGGGTCTCCCTCGGTCCTAGAGGGAAGGGCCACACTGGACTCCTCCAAGCCAAGAACAAAGACAACGTTGCCCTCAGCTACTGAGCTACCTGGCTGCTTGTGGCACAGCAGTAGAAGCTCCTGGTCAAGGCCAGGCTGTGACCTGACTCTTGACCTTGCCGTGGTGACGTCGGGACCCTGCTGCACAGGGTCACAGGGAGGGAGCCCAGCAGGCTGTCCCACTGTGCCCAGGCACATGGCCACCAAGGGCAGGGCTGTTCTTGCAGCACGAAGCCAGCGTGGGTGCCCCGGATCCCCTGGAGCTGGTGCTTTTTAGCAGTATCTACATTCAGTAAAAGTGGAGCTTTCTCCTTGATCTGCGTTGTGTGTCCTGTCTGTGCCTGCAGCTGTGCTGTCAGCAACGGCATGTACACTGGCACTGTGGGCTTGGCAGAGCTCAGAGGGTTGGTTGGTTGCCCAAGCACTAGTCTGGGTCACAGCGCAAGGCATGTTCAGCCGCTGCCTCCTGGCCACTCAACCTCAGCCTCAGGGATGCGCTGAGAGCTGCCCTTAAACCAATAGTTTACAGGATAGTTCATTGTTACCACAAGAAAACATGATTGATTAGAGAAGGCAAAATCCGAATCCTTCAGTGTGGGACTAGGTGCCGAGCTCTTTGTTGTTTCTGAAAGGATAACACGTGGCAAAGATGAGCAGGGAGAGATCTCAGGGGAAAAAAATATTCTGATCCCAGCCCTAAGGCAAGCGACGAGGGGAGTCTGGGGAACCTGCAGGAATAATATTGCTTATGCTCAGTCTTACTTGAGACCCTTCCTCAGCCTTTTTCCTCAAGATGTGGTGAAAATTTCTGCCTTTTATCCAGTGAGAAAACCCCCCTCCAACTTCAAATCTTACCTGTGGGAACCACCTGCCCTTTCAGAGTTGTATCCGTGCTTGAGTTCACCGATTTCAGATGGAAGCCCTCGGTGTTGCCCTGTGTGCACGTGACTGCCACCATCTCCTTTGGGAACGTGGTGGCCCTGCCCTTCTCACCATGTGGGGATGAAGAGGAGGGGGAATTCAGCTCCAGCAAAGGGGTTGGGTTTGGGGTTTTGCCCTTTTCCAGGAGGCGATGGTCCACACCAAATAGTGAAGTCAGCCGGAATCCGGGAATAGCAGCAAGTCTCTCATAGAAACTATTTGACTGGTGTCGCTGAGCAGCAGAAAGACCTGGTGGGCTTGATGATAGATTTTGATTTCTTGGAGATAGGTTTTTCTCTCTAATCTCACTGCAAGGGGAAGAAACCTCATCTGCTGTCTTTTGTACTTGCATACGTCTGGGAAAGGGATAACAGATCTTTTGTAGAGGACATGCAGAATGGGATCAGGCACATAAAAGGGAAGGATGTGTAGTGTTGGAAGCCCTCTGTCTCAAAGGGTTTACTTTGCAGGATTGGGTGGTTTTTGGTGAATACTCTTAATAAGGAACAAAACAAAGAAGACATTAATATTATTTGCTGGTAACTTTTAATTGTAGAAAATCATGTGGGATGATGCTCTGTGTGTGTATGTTTATTGCTCAAATCCTCTCCATTTTTAACCTAATTTGATCAAGAGCTTTCTTAAAAATATTAAATGCCATGAAAATAGCTAGGTGGAGAGAAGGGCAAGAGTGAGATGCTCTGAAATCCCCCTCCTGAAGGAAAGGCTGCAGTAGGGGTTTCTCTAACAGTCAGTAGTGAATCCGTGAGAAAAACCTATCACGAACATCCAGAGGGCAGGAAAACCTTCAGCGTGAGTTTCTTTTGTCAGTCACTGGAGAACCAAGCCCCAAGAGCCAAGTCTGGGCAAGGCTGGCCTGTCTTCTCCCACCTGGAGGATAGACTCCTACTGAGTTTGAGTCAGAAATGCTAGACTGTCAAAGAACTTTGGTTAATCTAGACACTTTAACTTGCTTTTGAGGACCTTTTTCCATAAAAAAAGACTTGAAAATAAGTGCTAATGAGTGCTAATTGCTGCTTTTTTACCAGTCAGGCCCACATGGCTCTAAGCAGTGATTGATGACTCCGTGTTCCATCTCAGAGTTGTGAGATTTATTGGGTTGGCCATTAGGGAAGTGAAGTGGATTTCTGAACAAAATACCCAACATCTTAAATGTCTTGACAGTCAGTAAAAGAGCCACCTTTTACTTCTCTCTCCCCAGATCATGCTCAGCGTGCTTCCCTCTGCTTTAGGGAGAAGGTCCTTTTCCATAAACCCGTGAACATCCAAGACCCTCACTGAACACACCACGTACATTGAAGGGAGAAAGCAGAGCCCTGCCCAAGGGTGGTGGCTGCTCCACGCTGGGTGCTCAGGGTGCAGCACAGGAACTGGTATGTCATATTTGAGCACCTGGTTCTCATTTTTCTTATTCAGCCTGAGATTCTTGTAGGTATGGAAATAGTTACTCCACTTAATGTTAATTTCCTGAGCAAAAAATTATCTGCTTCTCTTTAATATGGACACATAATTTCTTAACTTCAATTATGTTGTTTTAATACATATAGCAAAGATAATTCTCCTTAATTATTACCTTGAGCACATGGCTGCAGATGCTGTTTACATATTATTTTTTTTCCAGCAGGAAATCTGCATTAGTCCTAAATATTGAAGTGTTTTTCATTATCGAGGGTGCTAATAAGTTATTCAGCCTACACCTTTCATGTGTCAGGAGATAAGGGCTGTGGTGACTTCATGGTTGCAAAGCCCTCTTTAAAATTAACATAGGGGAAAAATAGGACCCAGCCCTGAAATAAATTAACTGGAGTCATTCCAGACACCTGCAACTGCCACGTGTAACCATCAGTCTTGTGGCTGACATTTATAGCTGGAGAAACTGGTTTGTTTGGAATGGCATTAACCAGCTTCTGGGAACCTCTGAAGCCTGAGAAGAGTGTTGTGTGCTGCTGCCGGTGATGCATTTTCTTCTGAGGTTTCTTCAGCAAGGACTTCTGGCTGCAAAAGGTCCTCCCTGGGCAGGAGGTTCTCACTTGTGCCCTGTGGCCATCACAGGGATATCCGTCATGAACACCAAGCAGTCTCCCATCCATCCTGAGGCTGGAAAGAGTGTGGGGAAGGGAAGGAGGCATGTTGGCAGGACAAGTGTGTCACACTGAGATTCATGTCTCCAAGTCTAAAGAGGCTGCTGCAAACCAAGGGAAACCAGAGGCTTTCAGCCTTTCTCAGTTCACAGAAGCTTCTGCAGCAGAAGTGCAGAAGCTTGGATGGGAAAGCTGTGCTGCTTGCCTTCATCGCCTCTTACAGACACCTAAGTATGCACCCATGACCTCCAGGGACTCCACGGTGATGGGCTGAAAAGCACAACTACACAATGCTCCCTCTTCTCTCCTGCGGTAACCCATTACAGGAGTCAGGTCTTCCAGCACACACCTTGCACCCACAGCACCCCAGGCTGTGCAGGGAGAGGATCTTTGTGGGGAAGAACTGCAGGACTGAGCATCCCTTATGGAAGAAGGACCAGAGGAAGCTGAATTAGATGGTAAAACAAATAAACACAGTACATTTTTCTGCCAGCAGTAGGAAACCAGTCTGGTTTCCAAAGGCTTCACATCCCGTGTGTCCACAGAGGCTCCCTTGCATTAAGCTGACATCCCTCCCACGTGCCCTCTTCATCCTCAGACTTCTCTCTTGTGTTCCTCAGCCATGGCCAAGGCAAGACACGACCTCCCAGGGCTTTAACATTAAAAAAAATTAAAAAGGAAGCAGAAAATATGCCTTATTGCTTATATACTTGTAATCATGTGTCTCTAGGGTAGTGTAAGGTGACTCTTTGTTCCAGCTTGAGTGTTTTAGCTGTGCTTTGGGAATGTGGGTGGAGATGCTTTATGAATGTGTGTTTAGCTTCACGCACGGGTATGCAAGAGCATGTTTCTTAAACAGAGGAATCCCAGGAAACACAGAGAGATTGCAGCTGCCCTGCCCCGGAGCACCCAAAAACCTCTGCAGAAACCTCACACCTTCTCCAAGATTCAGCCCCGAGGGAGAACGAGAAGAAGGGAGCAGATTTACATGGTACCGTGCTCTGTGGTCATAATGAAAATTGCAATAATCTGATTTATTTCCAACAGCTGGTAGGGCTGTCCGTGAGATGGAATCATCAAGTCTAAAGACTCTGGGAACTGATCTGTCCTTGAGGTTCCTGGGTGCAGCGCTCAAAGCAAAACCCAGCATGTTGGAGCTCCCCAACAGACTGCTCCTTGAAATTTGCTTTTAAGAGTCTAGCTTATTTTATTGTATATATAAGCAAAAAAAAAAAAATCCCAGAAAAACAAAACCACCCCCCAAAAAGGCAAGAAAAGTGAGCAAGCAAAGTATATTGTCAGTCTAAATTGATAGGATGAGACCAAGGGATCGATTTGGCTCTCAGAACATCATCTGTGCTTGATCAGTCGAATTAGGTATGTGTGGAGCCAACTCCTGCTCTGGGCAGCGATGAGAGAGGAAGCCGAAGGAGCCAGAAAGCCCGATGCTCAGGTTACAGTAATGAAGGCCAGCTAAGCAATTAGCTACATCCCATCAGTCTGTCCTGTGCTGGAAGAGGCTGCCAAAGAAAATATACTAAGGGGATGTGTTTTGAACCTCTTTCTGCAGCTTTTAACAGTCGGTATCAAGGCTCCTGGCTTGGACTGGCCTAGGGCCTGCCTGCAGGGTGTTTTTTTGGGAGGACATCAGAGTCTGGGTCTGAGCTTGCTCCACAGCAGGATGACTCCAGCATTTTGGACACCCCGCATAGGTTTGTTGCTCCTGCAGAGTCAGGTGTCGCTGAGCCCCTCGATCTGGGGCATTGCGGCGTGGCTGCTCACATCAGAGCAAGGCAAACCACATCATTCTGGAGCAAAGCCGCACGCTTGGCACGGTCTGCTGCTCTGTGGCTTCCTCTTCAGCATCAAGCCTGTTTGCAAAGGTCTCAGGTGTATCAGACCAGTTTTTTACCTCTACCATTCCTGTCCCAGCTCCTGGAACATATTTGGGAACCAATAACTTGGCACAGATATAAGCTATTCCCCAAAACAAACCAGGGGAAGCAGATATTCCCTTCTGGCTGTTTCTAAGGTTTGTTTGAAGACTCTGCAAGTCCTTACAATTTCATCTTTGGCTTTTTCATGCTCCAAGGCTGCACACCTCCCTGCCCTTCTTCCCCCCCTTCCCGCCTTCATTCATTTCCTTCCACAGAACCATTTCCGTCCTCCAAATGTGAGCTTTATTAAATTGCATTCATAGCTCATTAGGGCCTGCCAATTCATCTAAGGGAGCACAAAAGCCAATATTCCTTGTGAAAAGCTATTAAAGCCAGAATGCTGAAGAAGAAAGGCACCCACAGGCCTGCTCACTGGCTTTGTGATGGGCTGCAGCAGAGAAGCCCACCTGAACATGACAGACTCCTTCATTTAGTGAAGCTTTGCACCAGCAAGCTGTGCAGACTGTGTAGGGCCAGATTCGTATGGGGCCTGAGCATCACTCTAGTGCAGAACTCCTTGAAGCACCTTTACAAAGCCACATTCTCGCTTGTTTTTAAGGGATCTGCCAGTCCAAAGCACTGAGGGGTGTGACAGTAGGGTTTCTCACTAGAAAACCAGGTTTGGGGCAGCAGAAGGTGCCCAGGACCTGAACCAAGGTCTCAGCTTGGGATGCAGCAGTGTATAGGGTCTTACTATTTCCCACAAACTTAAATCTTGGTATCAAAAGGTGGGTTTGCACTCCCAGACATCCTGCCAGGGCAATTCTGCCTCCATCTCCCTCTTTCCCACCTCCATGACGCCTTTAGTCTAAGGTCTCCAGCTTGGGCATTGCATGGGGACAACCCATACTGTGGTCTTCTGGTGTGACCAGGGCACACGGTCCCATGTGGGATGGAGGGGGGACACACTCAGTTTGCCCACCCGTGGTCTGGCAGCGCATCCTCACCACAGGGAGAAATCACAGCACGGCACTTGCAGCAGAGAGGGCCCATCAGCAGACTGTGGAAGTGGAGATTTCAGTTGCAGTTAGAATGATAGAATCATAGAATGGTTAGAGTTGGAAGGGACCTTAGAGATCATTGAGTTCCAGCATTTCTGCCATGGGCAGGGATACCTCCCACTAGAGCAGGTTGCTCAAAACCCCATCCAGCCTGGCCTTGAACCCCTCCAGGGATGGGGCATCCACAACTTCCCTGTTCCAGTGCTTCACCATCCTCACAGGAAAGAATTTCTTCATAATATCTAATCTAAATCTCCCCTCTTCCAGTTTAAAACCATTACCCCTTGTCCTGTCACTACACTTCCCGACAAAGAGTCCCTCCCCAGCTCTCCTGTAGCTCCCTTCAGATATTGGAAGGCTGTTATGGGTTCTCCCCGGAGCCTTCTCTTCTCCAGGCTGAACAACCCCAGCTCTCTCAGCCTGTCCTCATAGGGGAGGTGCTCCATCCCTCTGATCATCTTCGTGGCCCTCCACAGGACCCGTTCCAACAGCTCCATGCCCTTTCTGTGTTGAGGACTCCAAAGCTGGACACAGTAGTCCAGGCGGGGTCTCACAAGTGCAGAGTAGAGGGATAAACGCAGAGTAGAGGAGTAGGGAGTAGAACTGAGAGTTCGCAAACACGCTCCCAGCTTTTATAGCAGCATGAAAGTTTTCAGATGAGTGTGGTTTTTTTGTCTTCATGATTTAAATGAATATAAGTATAATGACGTTGTACCGTTGCGCAAGTTGTACTACGTCGCTCTCTGAATAAGGACTATATCACTAAAGCCATCACAGGTTTTAGATACTCAGAATCCAATAACCTTTTTAATAAAAGCTTCTAATATAACAGCTATTTCTGCATCAGTCCATCTGGAGGCTGCCTCAGTTACGGTCCTCGAGCTATGAAAGCATCATCATTCCTGAGTTCCTAAAGCAGCTGGAAAACTTGATGGGAGCTAGAAAGAAGTAGTATTCTCCATTGGGCAAAAACCCATCACAGTTTCCTGGGGCTGCAGGGATGTTAGTTCCAGAGCTCTGGGTACGCAGCATGTCTGATGAGTGCATGGCCAACTCCGGCAGCCTCGTCACTGTCGGGGAGTAGGTTGTGGGGTTTTGTCATTTTATTGACCCTGCTGTGAGAGCTGGGCACCCAGGGTAAAGGGAAAAAAACAGCTTTTTGACTTTGCAGTCAAGAATGTAAGAAACGAGTCATTAATTCACATTTTCAGTTGTGCTGAGAAAGAGGGAAGAACCAATGTTTTCTTATGGTTAGATGAATAAATTGTTATTTTATGCATCAGAAGAGAGCTGCCAACAGGCCTTTAGACTTTCTGCCTAAGCAGGAATAGTTGTCCTTTCATTTCAGACACAAAAGTGGAAACAAATGTGCTTCTTATCACATATCTTCTCTCATTCAAACAAAAATACAAACCCAAAGAACCACATTCTCTGCTGATAGAAATCAGCACAGCTCCAAACTTATACTGTCTGAGATGCTGACCACAGCTTTACGGGCAGAAGTGATTCAAAGAGTAGTGCTGCGGCTCTTCTACCATTAGCTGGAGGCTGGAGGGGAGCGGGGAAGGTGCAGGAGCTGTGGTTTTGGGAAACAACTCACGTTTATCTCTGTGCCACCTGGGGCAGCTCTCCATGCAAACCAGGGCTTTTGCGTAAAACGATGTACCTTAGGGATGCCTTAACCCCCCCACCGAGCTGCTAAGCAATCTGAAGCAACGCGAAACAAACTCTGTGCTGCATTCAAACAACCTGCTTAGGATCCATCCTTCCCCACCTGGCCCTGGCATCCCCTCTGCTGATGCTGATCCCTGACTGCTTGTCTTTTGGTGCCAAGGCACGGTCAGGGTGACACTGGGACCATAGCTGTTTGCTCATGCTTTCAATTTGTCTATGTAAAGTTGAGAAAAAAAACAATAATTCCCTTTTTATTATTTATGTGCAATGCCACCTGCCTTCTAGAAAAAGCCCGTGGTCCCTATCTTTCCTCCTTCTTTTATGTGCTGGTCAAAAAGCTGATGCCTTTCCCCCAAGGCGTTTCCAGGCTGAGACAGGGGACAGCAGGACATATGAAGCAATCCCGGTCAGAGAGGCCAGCTTCGCCTCAGCTGTGAAATTAGGATGATGTTTCTTGTAGTGATTGTAGCACAGGGAGCCTGGAGGCAGGATTTGGAGGTGGCAGGATTTGGGAATGGTTTTTGGGAGCATCCCACCCGCGGGATAGGCAGGGCGAGGGAAAGCAAGTGCTTGGTTTCTCAATTCAGCACGGGGCACATCAGATGGAAAACCAGGCTGTGTGAGAGCCTTTTTGCAGCAAAGATGCTTCCTTGGCTCCAGCTTCGTTTTGCCAAGGCTGGAAACAGCCTGACCAAAGAAACTCATAAAGGTGAAAAAATGCATTACTAGAGAAGGAGGGAAATGGGTAGAAAAGTCTTCCTGTTAAAGCTGCTTGTGGCAGTGTGACTTCTGCTCCCGAAGCCCTCAACGGCGGGACCGCAAAGGTGAAAGCTTTTGAAAGGGTGAAAGGGTGTCTGCAGAGCTGTGCATCACCGGTCACTGGTCAGCAATGGAAGAAATGCTGGATTCTTTCCTAAGAACAGTATTTTCTTACTAGATTTTAACGACCTTTCACAAAATGTCGCTTGTTCATGTACAATGCCAGTAGGTAAAGAGTAGCACCAGTTCTCAATATCCCTATAATTTCCCTTTATTTAGGTCCCCGCGCTTCTACAAATTCCCCCGTGGCAAACTGGGAGTAGCTGCGTTTCCACTGACAGTTGAATCCTCCACTGGAGTTTTACCAGGATCACCCTGTGTTGGCTTCAAACTGACGTTGGAGAAGGGATGACGATGGTGACGTGCCACCTTCGCGCTTGTTGGTCGCCGCTTGGCACTTTGAACGCTGAGGTAGGGAACCGTCAGGCACAGCTGGATGAGATCAGGAAATTTTGATGTGAAGTTGCCCGGTATTAAACTGGCATGAAAACTGCCTCGGCCACCAGTCTGTCTGCTCTGGTTGCTGCCTTGGCTTTGGGCAAGCAAATGCCCTGGGATTGCCATAAATAAACCGTGTGTATCCACTTAAGGAGAAGTTGGCAGTACAGCATCAGGAGCAATTGAATCTTCCTATATTTTTCATTCTCAGCTTCTTTTCCTGTCCGATAACCCAATGTCTGTTATAACTACTAGATTATGTATATAATACTATAAGGAGAAGCGGTCCCAAACTGATACCCACAAGATCTGCCCCTGAATCAGCAGCTCGTACACCCATTCTTTCCCAACCACAGCCACCCTATAGGGTTTTTTTAATAAAAAATACTCCCTAAAGGGAAAATACTCCCACTCTTCATACACCTGCCTGCCCACATGGCTATCAGCCTGGCTTTTCCAAATGAGCCCAGACTCCCCTTAAGGGAGAAGGCAAGGAGACCTTGTTGCTTTTTTTCTTAGGGCAGTATGGAGGTGGATGGGGGGGAGGAATAGTAAGAGAAATGCGGAAAAGAGAGAAAAGAAGAGGAAACAGCCTTTTATTCCCCCTGTAGGATATACTCTGAAGACAGCCATTCTCAGGCAAACAGGAGCTTTTCTTCTGGCTGGGAGGTGATTTTTAAGGAGAGCAAGGCATCGTGTGTGTTAGTGGAGGAATAAGCGGCACGGAGCAGGGGGATGGGAAGCAGCGGTGGGGCGGATGGGGTCGGATGGGGTTGTTGTGCTGGGAGGTAACAGGAAAAATAAATGAGCCTGTGCTGGGTCGAAAAACACCACAGCCGTGGCTATTACAGGCTTGCTGGTGTGGTGGTTCCTGGAAGAGAGCTGTTTGTCTGAACAGCCGTCCTGCGCGCTCTAGCCCGTGACAAACACAGAGTAACCCAGGGTACAAGAAGACCCATGTCACTGTGCTATAATAAGACATGTGGCATCAAGAACAGTATTACCCCTTCCAGGAGAACGGCAGGCATTTCTGGAATAGCCCTTTTCACTAACTAAAGAAGCTCTTGTTGGAAAAAAAAAACTCTACTGAAATCTTAATTTTCCCATTTGGTGCATAAATTCAGGATCAAATAGGCTGGGTCAGGCAGACTCTTCCCATCCACCTTCTGATGCAAATAATCAAGGCTTTAAGGAAAAGGCAGTACCACTCAGGTATTAGCACAGGGTCTGGTTTAGGTTTGTTCTCATGTGAGCTATGATTTTCAGTTCATTGCCTTCGCGAGATCCACTTTGCTTTAACAGTCTGAAACTGCCTGAGCATTGGCACTACGGGAAACCATCCACCTGTCTAACCTGCCCTGATGGTGGTGAGCAAAGGGACAAGAATCCAGTTGACCTTTTAGGTGTGCAGCAAGGGAGGTTTTTGGATGGGTCACCTTTGATGCCATCAAGAGGTGAAGTGCTGAGCCAGCAGCTCAGCTCTGCTTCTCAGTGAATGCCGAACAATGGACATCTCCATCCCCTTGGTAGGTGTTCAAGGTGGAGTGGATGGACCTAAGCAAGACAGCAAGCTCAGAGATGGTGTGTGTATTTCAAGGCTGAAGGTAGGCGAGATGAGTCCAGGTCTTTGTCAAGGGCTTCTAGGGGGAGTTGCGTGGTGTTTTTTCCAGGCCTTTATCCACAATACAACTGCCCCGTTGAACCACACTGGAGAGGAGCAATGGCCTTACCTGTGCAGTGAGTGCACCTAAAACCTAAGGGTGAACGTGGATGCTGCATCCACAATCTCCAAGAAGTCTGAATCTTTCTGCACAGTCCCTGCAATACTTGGTGATGCTTGTCTGTTTCCCAAGTTAGCAGAAGGGTGGAAGCAGCTGTGGAAGGGCAGGAAGAGCTCAGGCTAACTCCAAGGCTTTGCTCACACTAGTGAAGTCGTCTGGCCATAGACCCGTGACTGTTTGTGTTACAGTACCTCTGCCCGATCAGTAAACTCTTCTGTCACCTCCTTGCCATTTGACCCTGGCCCAGGGTTCTTAGTTAAGGCTAATTAAGACTGTAAAAACCAGTTGTATAACATGCCTGTGGTGCACACAATCCAGCTGGGTAAGGAGGTATAGCATTTCCAAGGGTCTGCACGCTGCAGTCTGGTGCATCATTGGTCTTGAAATAAAAAGAACATGAACATAAGCATGGCAGTTTACATGGGAGTTACACTGGTGGACACCATCACTTTTATCTATTTTTTAAAAATATAAAATCATTGCAATGGCATTGGGTTTGCACAGGTAGGCCTGGCAAGTTTGCCCTAATAGTTACTAGGATTTTTAGGACAACTGGATTGTTAACAATCAAGGCTCAACCTGTTCGTTGACTTCTGAGCATGGGAATCAATCAACTCATACCAGTGTTGCAAAAAAACCTGAAGCTGATGGGCTCTGATGCTTGAAGAAGTTGGACAGATGAGGTTCATGCTTTGGTTTTACTACAGAACATCTGCCAAAGTCCTTTCAGAAAGGACACTATCACTCAGCTGGTTGAAGTCTTACTATGGAGATGGTACAAGACCAGGACAAGACTTGCTCTGGACCAGTCAAGCTCTAACTTGTGGTTGAACAGGGATAAAGCAAAGGCTATGTAGGGCAGAAAACATTTTTGTTCAGGGAGTGAATTTACATGGAAATGCTCAGCGAGGAAGATGGTGGTGCACAATGTAAAACCTCACACTAGCTGGTGTTTTCCTGCCTGCAGAGCCCTGATTAGATCTTATCTGAGCACAAGTGGCACAACCAGTGGGCCCTGGAAACACGTGGACACAGCAAAACAGCGTGGTCCAACTCAAAAAGTGACTCATGGGAAGAAAAAGTGGCCAAATTCCCCTCCGGTGGGAGGGTGATCAGCAGCTGTGCTGGGAGATGCAGTGTGTGGAAAAAAGCCAAAAGCTGTGACTTGGTTTGGGAGAAGAAGGAATGAGGGCGCGGCTAGAAGGTGTCGCTCATGGGCATAGCGATGTGGTGGGAACACAGGTTGAATGCTTTGTCTGGCAGATACTTTTGGGGCAGTGGCAGTCTGGGGGTTGTGGGGAGCTGGCAGGAGGTTGCTCCTGCCCGATCATACCTGGCTTTTTCCAAATCGTTGCTTTTGTGCTCATTTTCCATGAGCTCTGGCTCACCTCTCCTTAACAGAGCCAGGAGGCTCCAGCTGTGGAGCCTCACAGGCACATCACACAAACTGTGGGGAGATGTGGGGCACCACTGCTTAATTAATCTCTGGTCCAAACTATTATCAAACCTGAGTGAGACTGGAGGAGCACCTGGTGAGTGATACACAGCTCCTGAGCTGTTTCTCACACCAGGCTTTTGTTTTAGTTGAAGACACGGACCTACTTTTGGGTGCTGAATTGTAGGTGTCTGTGAAGGGTTGTTTTAAGGTGTATGAGTTTCAGTGAGACTCAAACCAATTAAAACACGCCAGTGACGTGGATGATCAGGCCAACGTCTTCTCTGCACCTCAGTTTCCCCCTCTATACTGAGGAGGATGATGGTGCTTATCAAACAGCACGCAGCAAGGATAAATCAAAACAAGAGCCTTGATGGCAAATAGGACAGAGATCATTGTGTTCCAGCAGAAATCACTGCAAAGTCGAGGTGAGGAGCCTCTTTTTGCCAGCTGCTGGGGTCTGATGCCACGGTAGAACAGATTGTCACAGCAGTCTCTGCTCATAGTCCTGTGCATGTGTGGGAGGCGAGGGAAGGCAAGATGAGAAGAGCCCGAGAAGAGCCCATGAAGTGCCCATAGTTGGCCTGAGAGAAGGTTTGGCAGCTTGATGGCGGAGGGAAAAATGGATTTTGCTAAATGAAAGGAGTAGAGTTCGGTAAAGCACCCTGGCTTTCCTTGCTTTCTCTGCTGATGCAAATGCAATTAAGGGAGAGTGCCCAAAATATGACATTCATAGAATCATAGAATCATTCAATTAAATAAGTTTTCAAAGAGCACAAACTGAACTTCAGTTCCATCAGAAAAAGCTACCTGCATTGTGGCAGAAGGCTTAGATACGCCTGTCTGATTAAACACCATGTAACAACCTTTGTGGGGCTGTACCTTTCATATCAATTAGATGAAAGCACGTTTTCCCAGCTGAGCTATAGAGCTCTGAAAGATGAGATTCGACCTTCTACTAAAATCCTTCCCATCTCCACCAAACTCTGCATAACTCACCTTCTGGAGATCTTTTCACAGTCTGCTCGCATCCCAGCAGACATGAATTTGGACAGCTGGAAGAATTACACTGGCTGCCCGGTGGCCTGAAAGTCGGGAACTCCAGTAAAACTTTCCAAAAAATATCTGCTTTTGCTAAACACTGGCAGCTTCTGTTTTCAGCTCTGGCAGTGAATGATACTTTTGGCTAAAATTGCAAAATTGGACCCTTTCTTTGCTTGGCAACTCATCTGGTAATTTTGTTGTGTAAATGGAGCACGGATTGCAAAGAGCAGAGGGCACTGATCTAGCCCTTGGGCAACTTCGGCTCAACTCCATCACTTGTTTGCTGGTGGGGCCTGTGCAGAGAGAGGCAGTGTTTAAGCCTAGATCCAAAAGATCATCTCACTGCTCCACACCAACTTTGAATAATCCTAGTGTTGTGAACAGGATTATCACCTGCATTCTTGCCCTCTATCAACCCAACCGGTAGCTTCAGGTTCCCATATTTACCCTCTACGTAGGAAGAGCTGAGCTTGGAGCACAGCCGGGGGTAGTCTTGATGTCCCTGTTCTGAAGGAATGAAGCTCTTGTGCTTTTTCTAAAGCACCCACTGAATTTGGGGGTTGCCTGCCAGGGAGCTCTGGGGCATGGCCTGAATCCAATGCAAAGGCATGTTTTATGTAAACAAAAGTTTAGATTTGAGCAAGCTCATGCTTATGTGAAATTCTATGTTTCCCTTCCAAGTAGGTGAGACCCATTTCTCCTGTAGGTTCTCTTCACCCATTAGCTTTTTTTCCAACCCATGGATCCCACCCTGGATTTGGGGGTCTCCGGTTTCCTGTGGGCTGCTAAGGTCCACCCAGCTATTGCAGGGCTGGAAGAGGCCAGGATATGTCCAGTAACATTTCCTTCTGCTTCCCACCACTGCCCCTGCAATGCAACCCTGTTGCCAAGGAGCTGGTGCTAATGGCCCAAGCTTGCCTCATGCAGGCCCTCAGGGCATGAATAACATGATGGAGAGGAAAATGGGGTGAATAAATGTGATTTCAGGCTGTGTCAACTGCTTCCCAGCTTGCTGTCCAGTTAGCTGGGGATGCTGGTCCTCACCTGGGGCTTTCGCAGGGGGAAGGGGAGGAATGTATTCCCCAGCAGATCTCCCTGCTAGCAATAAGACTTCCTTCTACACATGGAGGTCTTTTTGTGGGAGATAAAAGTGCTGCCAACTTGATTTTTCCACTGCCTGCTCCAAGGCGTTCATTTGTTTTCTGGTAGCCAACACCTGGAGTGAAAGGCCAAGGGGACAATCTCAGCCTTCATTTCATAAAGGCAGCAAGTTTATGTAGAAAACCAGAATGGAGGGACTGCTCCAAATGTGTATTTCTGTGTCATATCATGGTTGAAAAGAAAGATAATCATTTTAACCTGGAATCCTCTGATGCATAAAAAGAAGTGGTAGGAAACCACTGAAAGGAGGCCTAAATAATGTGTTGGGACAGGGAATCTGCCCATCGAGAATGACTAAAACCCTTCAACTCTCATCTGGGTCGGTTTGGGCAGCAAGACTCAGCTCTGGCTGCTGTCTCATGTGCTCATCCCCTGCCGATGGCACAGCGATGCCTCTTGCACGTGAGTGTAATGCCTGCCTGGACTTAATGCGGTGGCTGCGGTTAATTAGCAAAGCTCCTTCTCTCTTTGTTATTCAGCAACGTTAATGTCTGTGGAAGGAAAGAACAAAACGAGCCAAGTTCATTTCAGTTTTGTGAGAAACACGGGAAAACAGCAATGTTCGCCAAATGGGAAAGAGAGAAAATGAAGAGATAAAAAAAAAATTAATTTCCAGCTTCTAAGAGGACTTTACCAATAACAATATAAAAGATAGCTGAGTGTTCTGCTTAAATGAAAAAAGTGATTACTTCACAGGCAAGTGAATGGCTTTCCATATCTTTTTTCCCTGCCTGTGTCACTTAATTTCTTTTTCCTCCACTCTTCTCTTATTATTTGACTCCATTGATGTGGTGAGATGGTGCTGGAGGCTGTCGACATTTCTCCTGGGTGCAAGCAGGGGAGACATCCAGAATAAGTCACCTCCTTTGGAGAGGATGACTCTGTCACCCCTGGAAGTGAGTTGTGTTGATGCAACATCCTCGTGGCTCGGATAAGCACATCAAGCTCAGGAAGATGAAAACTCATAGCAGATGTACAGCCTTAACAGTAATATTGCATGAAGCTAAGCAGTCGTGATCCGTCCTCAGGATGAACGCGGACCCAGTGTAAGTGTGGGCCGGGGTGGAGAGGCAGGACAGGCTCTTCCACAGTGTCTGTCTTCATAGCTGCCACCACTGCCTGCTTCACAGCCAGTAGGATCTGGCCTCTACATGTTATTTTGAGGTTCACAAGCCCACTTCAATGATGGATATGTCCATCAGATGAAAGAGCAGTGTCATGGGCAGCTAAACCAGTGGAGCCCCGTGTCCTACGGACTTGTGCAAGCTGCACTTGCATACTCTGCAGCCCCCCAATGGCCAGCAGTGACCGAGATAGTAGGGGTTTTTTTTGTGTGTGTATGGTTGGACTCGGTGATCTCAGAGGTCCTTTCCAACCATGATGATTCTGTGATGATTGATTCTGTGACCTGTCTCTCCAGGAAGGGAAAACTGGATCTTTTCTCTCTGCTATGCCTCCTCATTCACAGAAAACTTCTCTTTCCTGCAGTGGTGTTGTATGCGGTTGGAACTGGGGATGGAGGAGACCAGCAGGCACGTGCACGGAGGTGGTGCAGAGAGAGGGTGTGATCAGATAAACCTCTCTTCCTCAGGGTATGGGCTATAAACCCCATGTGCAGACTGTAGGGTTGTAAAGTCAAGCTCTCAGGAGCTGGGAAATGCCAGAATTAAGCAGCCTGCACAGCCACAATTCGGGCCTTTGTGCGCAGTGAATGCGATGCATCCTTTAATTATCTGATCACCTATCATTTGGGGTTATTTTAATCCAGTGAATTGCTCTAGGCCACATTAACACACGCGGTTCAAACCAAACGCTGAATTCAACATTCATTTCCTTGTGAGCGCCTCTGTAACGCTTCAGCATCTGATCAATATTAATGCGTTTATCTTCACAGTGCTCCCGCGATATCACCAGCTGGTGAACCCAGGCACAAAGAGATTAAGGCCACAATGATCAAACGCGCCTGCTAATTTTGGGTGCTTAATTTGCAGCGCCGGGGATCTGATCTTCCAAAGCACTCAGCATCTCACAGCACTTGGTGTGCCCGAAGCACGGCTCCCATTGACTTGTTCCTGACTCCCAGTGCAAATCCAGCCTAGGTGTCCTACAGGAGACAGCGGGAAGGGGAAGGAGATCCTCATGGACACCTTCTTTTCTGTTACAGCTGAAGTCCCTATGCTACTGTTCATAGCAAGGGAGAAATCTTGGGGGAAAAAAACCCCAACCCCTAGCCCATGAAAACTTGTATTATGATGTTGAATTTGATGTCTTTGGGCAACTCCTTTTTTAATATTTTTTGCAGTTTTTGAGTCCTTACCTTGTCACCTAATGTTTTTTCAATGCAAACTTTGTAGATGGAACGTCCCAACCCAGCGCTCCTCCCAAAAACCAGGAGTGCAAAGCCCAATCAGCCAAACCAACCGGAGAAAGATCCAGTTCTCAATTTGACCAAACTTGGCTCACTGGTGAGGCTCAGCCCATTGGATCCCAAGCCCAGACTTCCACCTCCACAGCTCAGGGAGTGAGAGAGGAGAGGTGTGGACAGGGTTTGTACCAGTCATGCAGCTCTTTAAAGTCATGAGACATGTTTTGGTGGTGGTTTGACACCGGGTGCTTGGCAGCATGGAAGGATTTGGGTCTCTGGAGCTCAACACCAGGAACTGAGAGAGGTGTGTGGTTTTTGCCCCTGGGACCATCTCCTGTCCCTCACCCCTCTTTCCTGCCCATCTCTCATTTATTCCCCGCTCTCCTGTCCAGCTCCTGCCAGCTCTCCCATTACTCACATCCATCTTTACCATCATGTTACTCCTCTCTCTTCTTTGGCAGTGATAGTTCTTTTCCCCCTGCTACACTTTTGTGACAGTGATTTACAGCCCTGAGTTTAAAGATTTATTGCAACGCACACAAGGCACGGCAGACTCTAAGTGATGTGTTCAGCCTGATTATTATTCTCTTAAATCCCAATTTTTCCATAGTAAAACAAGCTGCCTCTGCATCACATACATACAAGCTGTACTCTAACTTCCTAGGTTTATTCAAATGAGGGTAAAACCAGGGAAGAAAAGTCACAACCTGAAGAAGTTAGCTGCCATCTCTGAACCTCATGAGTAATATAAGCACCTGGGGGCTTAACCAAGCACCAGATGGTCTTCAGGCAACTAATTGCAGGCTGTGCACCCACGTCTGTATCAGCACATGCTTATTGCAGTTTACAGACATGGTTAAAAACCCTCCAGCAATTTAAACTCCCTCCTCCCCGAAGAGCAGTGCGGGCAGCAGCCATCTATCTTCTCTTCCTTGCTTTTGTTTGTTTTTGGACAGTGTTTTAGCTATCTAAGATGAGCAAGGGCCTTAGGTCATCTTAAAGAGCTTAAACTGATCTAAGGCTTTAATGTGCTTAAGGGTGGTGTAAGGACGTTGATTATAATTAACCCGAAAAAGAAAACAAACCAACGTGTAAGACTTTCAGGCATGTCTTGTTGGGGGGGGGATTTTTGTTTCTTCACATGCATCCTCTTGATGCATTTTTGTTTCTTCACATGCATCCTCTTGGTGTACAGACCAAGCTGAAGTCCCCGAGTCACAGAAAAGCCTTCAATTAGCACAAAAGAGCATTGCTGTTGGCACCAGCTGCAGCAGACTCAGCCTGCTGTTGTGGAGACCCTTGGAGCCAAGTTTGTCCTTTTCTGTACTGAACTTGCAGTGTCAAAACTAACCTGGAAAACACTGAAACCCAGCCATAAGCACTGGTTTCACCCGTGGTGAAAACCCAAAACCCGTGGTCTCCTACCAATGTGCGCCTTTCAAACTGCGGCTCTTTTTAAGCACTACCCGATTAAAGAAATAGCGGTGAACAAATTTTTAAAGTAAACAATTTTCTCATTTAAATAAGCATTGAAATTTCTCATTTAAAGTAAGCATTTTTTTTTCTCTTTTTAAAGTAAGCAGTTCTTGTCATAAGTAAATTTTCTCATGACTCAGCGTAATACTCAGATTTCCTCCAAATTTCCAAACGGGTCACCTTGGGTCAGAGACTGGAGCTACAACATTCCCACCCTTGAAAATTCCAAGAAATGCTGTGAATGCATGAAAAAAAGTGTGTTTGGGAGGAATGTTTATCGTGCTGGTCAGACCTGGCATCTAATAAAATTAAGATGGTAACTCGTGCTGCCAAATTTGAAGATGCCTTGCTCGGGGGTTTTATTTCACCTTAGGGTTGTCCTAGAGACTACGAAGTATATGAGATGTTGAGGTTCTACACTCACACATGGCAGTGTTGGTATCAGCATCCATGGGCTCAGAGTGGCACCAAATATCCTTGCTCCTGCCGTACTGTCGTTTGCGTGTGAAAAACCACCTTCTTGGTAGGGTTGGCCCCATTTTTTTTTCTGTCACGAGCAGAAAAGCCACCGTCTGAGGTTGCTATGTGGTGGTAAAGGCAGCAGAGAACAGCTGTGTGCTCAAGTGTTGTTTGCTTTCCATTGGAGCTGCTCCGGCTCAGATGCTGGAGGTCGCTGCCCTGCAAACAGAATCACAGAATCTCAGAATAATATGGGGTTGGAAGGGAGCTCTGGGGATCATCTAGTCCAACCCCTGTGGACGTGGGGTTTTAAGGCCAAGCACGGACATGGGGGTGGCTCGTCTGCCGGGCTCGGACCTGAGGAGCTAAACGACCCGCACGTTTCTGCAATTCTTGCAGAAAAGCATCAATAGCGCTGATTTGTCATTGAAAAGGAAGATTATATTGTATGGCTCAGAAACAATGTCAGAAGAGAAGGCTGAGGGGGGATTTGATCAATGTTTATAAATACTTAAAAGGTGGGTGTCAAGAGGATGGGGGTGGTCTTTTTTCAGTGGTGCCCAGGGATAGGACAAGAGAAAATGGGCACAAACTTGAATATAGGAAGTTCCACCTGAACACGAGGAGGAACTTCTTTCCTTTGAGGGTCGCAGAGCCCTGGAAGAGGCTGCCCAGGGAGGTGGTGGAGTCTCTGCCTCTGGAGACATTCCAAACCTGCCTGGACACGTTCCTGCTCTAGGGGGACCTTCTTTGTCAGGGGGGTTGGACTAGATGATCTCCAGAGGTCCTTTCCAACCCCGTATCATTCTGTCATTCTGTAATGTTGGGAAAGAGATCCAATATTATAGTATTTAAGCAGAAGAAAACCAGGTTGCAAGCGGAAGAGCTTGGAAAGCAGACGTGACTCCTTTAGTTATGCTCATTATAATGTGGTTTGCGCAGTGCCCGTAGTTAGGGCCAGCAGTGAGTGTGGCCGAGCGCCGCCGTACCGTTATGTATGCAACCCCAACATTGTTCGCAAGGACCAAAGTGGTAAAAATACAGTTTTAAATAGTACTCCAAAAATTAGACCACTTCATTCTGAAATAAAATATCTCACCTAGAAGTTGATTTTTCACTTCTCCTCCAAATTTCCATAGGAGGCTTTATAAAAAATTTGGAATTTGTACATTGCCAATATAAGGGTTTGGGTTTTTGTGGTGTGGAGAGACGGGGTGCACGTGTAGCTGTTTCAAATGCACATCAGCCACGTCGGCTCATTAGCCACTTATGAACCCCTGGCAGAGCCGCAGAGCATGCCCAGGTAAGGAGGGATTGCCACCGTGCAGCCATAAAAAAGGCTCGATTTGACGTTTCATTGGCAGTTTTAATTCTGGCATTTCTGCACGCTTCATTTTACCCCTCTATTAATGCTCTGGTAATCTGGCTGTACGTAATTAAACATTGAATACAGCCGTACGGAGCCTCGTAGCTGCAGCATGCCCTGCTATACGCAGCCACTCCAGAGAGAACTTTTCATGTAAGATTTTCATTTTTTTAAAAATACCTGCTCTTCCAATAGCTACAATAGCTCTGCAGGAGCTTGTCAGTCAAGCAAGATTACAGACTCCCTAAATCCAGCCTGACATGACACACTGTAATGACTCTGAAGGGGCTGTTATGGTCTATTGTGCCAGTGGTCCCTGCCTAACAGGAGAATCTCGTACATTTCTCATTAAACCCGTAATAGCTCCAGAGATGTCTATATTACCACTTACTTCAAATGCGAGTTATTTTATCACAAGAAAAAAAACATAATAAAAATCACATCGATGTGATGCTAAAGGTGCAGGTTAAATAAGGAAAAGAGAACGGAGATTTACAAGCTGACACGTACCTTTATCTTATGCAATTTTGATGCTGAGAAATTGTAGCATTGGCAAGGATTTGAGCAATTTTAAGTAAAATTTTTGCCCGCTGAAAGCGGGAATGGAAAAGTGGGCAATACTGTCTGCGTGGTGAGATTTTAATGTGATGCTGTAGGGACCAATGCGACTTCATAAATAATAGTGGTGGATGGTTTTGGTAGGCCGTAGCTCCAAGATAAGTTACGGCGCTTGTCTTCTGGATGGATGAAGCTCTTCGGCCTCGGTCATGGTAGAGGTCAGGACAGACCATCACACTTGCCCTTTCTGGCCTCAAACACTCTCAATCTTCTCCCGAAGACAGGAGGTTACGTTCAGTAGCCCCATTCAGCAAACCCAAATCACAGCGCGGCATTTCTGATACCGAGTGATTTACGTGTGAAAAGGAGAGAAAATATCACGGTGGGGCAGGATGAAGGGAAACTTGGATTTGGCTGTCAACTGTGTCGCTTTAGGTCACTCATATCTTTCATTTCCCAGGCATGCAGTGGCATGGAGAGCCTGGCTGGGGACTCCTGGTGACACCAACACGGAGCAGGTCATAAGGATCATGCGATGAAGGAAATCCTGATGGTAGCGAGACGATGGGAATAAGCCAGGGGCGGAAGGAAAGCCGTTCAAAATGCACACCGTGACAGCAGGTAGGCACCCATGCTAGGAAATCCCAGGCTGTTTGGGCTGCCCATGTGGTGGGATGGCCACCAAAGCATCGAATTAGAGGGATGCAGGAGCTGGCACAGACTAAGCTGAGTGGCTCTGCCCAGCAGAGGGTAGCATCGCCCAAACACCCCAGCTTGTTCTCCAAATTTACACCTTCGAACACCTCTGAAATCCCACCTCCCCCACATCCCCTTTTTGCTGGGAGGCACAGCTCAGCCCAGCCCCAGGGAAAGCCTCATAGCTTGATACCCTACAAATTCTGCTCATAAATGGTGGAAAATCAGCTTCAAAAGTGGAATTTTAAGGAATTTGTTAAAGGACACAATGCATTGCTAAACAGTTAAGTGCATACAGTCATATCTATTTTTAAGTAAATGTTATTTAGCTGCTTGCATTTTTATTTTTGGGTGCCTAATTTGATGATCAGGCTCGGAGCTGCCCTCGAGGCACAGGAGCGCCTGTACCTGCCGGCAGCGAGGCCTCTGATTTAGTCCCCTAACTTGGGCGTCCCAAAAGAATTGCACTTTTTTTAGCGCCTTACCCATTCTGAAGCTGAAGCCCAGAGATATTACTTATAAACATCCCCCCGTTAAGCCTGGACTATAATTTTCCTCTGATGTCTCTGCTGAATCCTGCCCATCGCCCCGCGCCAGGGCTCAGCCGATGCCCGATGCGACGACGCTAGAGGTCTCAGCGTCGCTGAGAAAAAGCTGCTTTCAGCAATAATCTCGGCAGGACCACACGTGTGTGTGTGCGTGTGTGTGTGCGTGTGTGTGTGCCAGGCCGGTGCCGTGCCCAGCAGGGACCGCCGTGCCCGGTGGGGTGGGGACGGTGCCGGGGCTCGGGCCTCTCGCCGAGGCTGCGCGGTGCCCATCCACCTGCCTCTGGGCTTGGTGCTGCTCCAGGGGGTGCCCCTGGTGTCGGGGGACCCCTTCCTTCGCTGGGTGCGCTGCCTGAGGGCAGTCCTTGCCATGGGGCGAGTTTTTGTACCCCAGCAGTGTTGGGGGGGGAGGAGGGGGCAGATGGACACCCCGCCCCCGCGCATCCCGGCGCATCTCTGCGCAGCGCCGCGCAGCGCCCGGCCGCTTGTGGTACGGCTTT